>JAHWLE010000710.1:0-18351 GCA_024679135.1 Phytophthora foliorum
CGCGTGACCAAGTACCACTTCGCCACGCTGGCGCGCTGCTTGGCGGCGGACGGGCGCAGCAGCGAGGCGTCGGTGTCACTCTCGGCCGTGAACGTAGACAGGGCGCGCGTGTATCTGTACGTGGACGCGCTGGCCATCGTGGAGGAGAACGACCTGGCGGCGGACCCCAAGCCGGACGTGTACAGCCACTCGCTGGTGGCGGAGCGACTGCAGACGCTGAGTGCTGCAGAGCTGGAGAAGCAGCTCATGATCCACCAAGGACTGCCGCCGCTCCGTGCTGCAGAGAGTGACAGATTCGATGACGAGCGCCCGCTGCTGGAGGAGGACTGTGTTATTCCAGAGGACCAGGAACAGGAACTGGAGCAGCAGGACGAGTGGGGCCCACCCACAACGGTGGAAAGACAGCCGACGGACTCGGAGCTGATTGCTGGGAATGGATCTGTGCCCATGCTGGAGTTGCAGGTGGTGCGGGGCAATGCCTCGCCGGATAAAGGACATTCGACTCAGGATTCCGTGACGTTGTCCGGGAATCCGTCAGTCGGTATGAGCGACGAGGCGAGTGTCAAATCGTCGCTAGACAGCCAGAGGTACCCGTTCCAGCAGGAGAATATCCAAGAGACGTTTGTCGTGGCCAGTGACATGGAGAATAGCGACACGGAGGATGAGGATGACGGGGCTCTTGAGACCCAAAAGTCGACTCCTAGCACGCAGAAATCTCACGGGCGCTCTCACAGGAAAAACTTGCCTGCTCACTCCAGTCCTGCTCCAACGACACCAAATACATCGCAAAACTCGTGGATGGTCGTTGACCTGACTGATGACTCGCCTGAAAAAGCTCCGCCTGGTCCCCAGCAAAGGCAGGTGCAGGATCAGGAGCCCAAGATCGAAGCTGTCGAGTCTCAGGAAGAAAAGGTTGGTGAAATGGCAGCTTTTGCAATTCAAAGCTCCTCCCAGAAAAAACAAGAGCCATCTGAGACGCAAACACCAGCAAAAAGTTGGGGCACGCTTTTAAGAAACCTGGCGTCGAACCTTCTGGGCACTCCCTCAGCGGAAGACTCTAACGAGAACTCTCAGCCGCCTGAGCACGATTTTGTTGAAAGTGATGAGCCTGCTACACAGATTTTTGACCAGCCTGAGGATGAAAAGGAAGCCGAGGAGGGCAACGACGACAAGCATGCCGAACCGGAGGAGTTCATGTCTTCCCAGGCAACCGTGGTGCTGCAGTACGCCATAGACAATGATGAAGACGCTAACGCTTTCGAATACGAAGGCACGCTATCGGACGATATGGCGTCTCCCAGGTCGGTGGCGCACGAGCATGATACTCCTGCTCGTACACCCACAGCTAAGGCAGCAGACTCGGCGGGTGATCGGACACTAACTGAAGAAGGAGGTGAGGCATTTACCCCGCAGAAGAAGGCAATGCCAAGAGAGGAAAACGCAGAGTTTAAAACACCCTCCCCCTCTGCGCAAGCAGGAACACCGGGCACGGCGAAGAGGGCAGATGCAGCTGAGCGTCACGAATCAGTCCCCTCGTCGGCAAATCCGGTTGACTCGGCTCGTAGCCATCCAGCCTCCCCTCCCAACTCTAAAGAACCTGTTCTACCGTCAGAATTTCCTGCCAAGAGTCCGTCAAACCTGGTCATATCGGTTGGATCTGTCAGCAACCAGGCAGGTCACACTGGGCTATCAACTGCATCTCGCGGCTCCAAGCGGCATCGCCAGCAGACCAGCTCGAAGCGCCCATCACCTGCCACCACAAGTGCTGAACAAGGTGGCATCTCAAGTGAATCAGAGCCTGTGACCCAAACCACCACAGAAGTCCACTCACGCGGAAAAACTCAAAAGCGTCGACGTCGTGAAGTTTTCTCAGCCCAAACTTCTCTGGATGGTGGATCTCAATCGCCTCAATTCGAGCAACCAGCAGCACCAACGTTTCCCCGACGAGGACTTCAACCTGATCGCGGGAATGTCGTCGCTGATAGCTATTCGCTCGATGCAGTGTGCCGATCGCTCGGCTCGCATGCACGAGATGACGCCGCTAAAGGCAGTCAAGCGCACTCATCACGGCAGCCACGTCGCACTTGGAAACGATATGAGAGTCTCTTTCCGCCACTCAACATGACTCGCCTGAAGCAGATGATGGCAGAAGGCAAGGATAAGTGACAGCAACAGGCTCTCTAAAAGCTTTAACATGTGAGTATATTCCTATATAGCGGATGCAGATGCCTTTTACGACGAATACGCACTGGTAAACCCTGCACCGCGACACCCTTGGAGGTGATGTATGCATTTCCAGTTAGCCACAGAACCCTACCAAATCGGCTGGGTTATTCGTGCTGCATATCCATTTCTTGGCTTTGTCATTGAGATGGCATTCACCTAGTGCTGGAAGGCGAACTGCGCTGTTTGGGGATGCCTCACGCACGGCACTCAACGCAATATCGGGTACAGGAAAGTGCAGTGTCGAAATGGAAGTGACGGCAGTGCACTTGATATGGTTTCTGTCGGCTGCGAGCAGTGCGTTCACGTACGTCGAGTCCAGCACCTCGTCCAAGTAACATGAACCAGCAATCGCATCCCCGGATTCACAACCCACTGTGCATTTCACACTTCCAGCAGCAGCCATTTCAATATTCACCACTGCTTCGTCGAGATCGGCTCATGGACGCGACCAGCAACACCTCGGTGTGGGTTCCGGTACGTGCACGACGTCGGAAACGCAAGGCATTCAACAAGCTCATCACCCACAGAGGTGGCGATTCCCAGGTTACCCTCAACCACTTGGACGCACTGAGCGAAACACTCGAGCTCGCTGCGCAGACTCCAGTAAGCTTAGTAGGGAACTGCCATCCCGCAGGATGACGCTCCGGCATATGGCAGTGAATCTGCAGCAAGTGTCACCACAATTCCTTGTCAAGAAGGTCCGCACGAGTGCTTGCACCTTTCGCCATGACTTTATCGGATACACAGTGCTGGCTGACTCCCGGCGTCAAGATAAAAGCTCCTTGCGGAGCAGCAGCGTCTTTTGTCAGGCTCAGACTGGGACTCGGAGCATCCGGGGCAGAGCTCAGACTTCCGGTTTTTGCCGAGCGGCATCGACTCGACTACATTCCTCGACCCCAGCGCTTAGTTTTGCCTCCCGTGTGTGGGCTCACTGTCGGATCCAACTCTGTCAACTAGCGACCATGACTCTAATGCAGCTTCAACGTCTGCAACGCTCTAGCGAGGATAAGGTTGAAACCTTGTTAATGCAGTTATTTAGTTGACTTCAGTGGTGCGTCTTGATCACTGTTTGAGCTGGCTACAGAGCTGAGGTGCGTGGGCTTAAAAGGTCTCCCAGTTGCTGGCGGAAGTCGTGTTCGAGAACCCCAGCAAATCCGCTTCGCCACCAGCAGCGGTGCTGGTGCTGGCCTTCTTCGGTGAGTGTGACGACCCGAATGGATCGACATCGTCGTCCTCTTCCGCTTTATCTGCGTCCTTCTTCTTTGTATTGAGCTTGATCCGGATCGTTTGGCCTTCCTTCAGAGAATAGTCGACGGGTGGGGCCGAGGTGGTGCTCTGAAGCTGCGTCTTCTCGCGCGTCAGCTCCCTGTACAGACATGATGCAGCAGAATTGTTAGCACTTGTAATTCTGTTTTTGGGCCCCAGAGTCGACACGTACTTGTTGAAATCGTCGATGGCGACGTTGAAGTCGAACGCGTCGCTGCGGTTGTTGAAGGCAATGCCGATGAATGCGTGGCGGCCTGAAGAGCAGCACCAGACATGTTCAGATTCGATCGAGTGCAACGACTCCAGAAAGTCAATTGAGTAAGAGGATATCGTACCAGACGCGCGATCGACAGCGCGCAATACGAAGTATCGACTGCTGTCCACGACTGATGTGATTTAGCACAATTTGATGAGAGCCCGCGCACCAAGGAAAGAGGTCTGGTAGTGTACTTACCTTTCTGGATCGCAGGGGGACCGCCAGCCTTGATCGGACAAGCCGCGAACAAGACACCCGTGTTGGGATCCTTGAGCTCAATGACCGCATCTTCGCCAACAGAAGACACTTGCAGGCGACCGGTCCATGCTGGCGTGCTGGGCCACGAGTCCGCCCTACAGGAATTGGTCAACGTACACGCAGTTAGATTTTGACAGCTAAGAGCTCAAACTGCTGGATGCTGAATGTACCTGTGGCCGGCAGCTGATGTCTGCGGCGGGATCTGAAAGACGAACACCTGGTTGATCGTTGCCAGGACGCGCTGCACTTCTGTCTCGACAGCGAAGCGAAGCGGTGAGCGCTCACTCGGCCTCGATCTCTCACCGTCCGACACGTACCGACTTCTGCCATGGTGGAGCTGCGGTCAATGAAGCGATATCGAGAGCGTGGAGAGTATCAGAGTGCGTTGTGCTGTCTGCTGACGAAGCTTCGGACCAGGCACCGAAGACAACGGACTGGGAGTCCGTTACGCGCCCCTTGAAGCTAAATGCAGCGGCCAAAGTGCACCAGCTTCTCGTTCTGATGCACACGCGTTGTTCACTTTACACAAACTGCAGCGATGTCAATCATGGACCATGGTTCTTCATGCAGTGACGATGGTCGTCATAAGCGAAGAAATGCAAGTTGAAGGCAAGTTGAAGTGGGAGGTGGCGCGAAGGTAGCTCGCCGTCCCGTTTCTGTCACCTTGGAAGTATCCGCCAATGACGTTGCGGCACATCCCTTCGGCCCAATATCTCATTTGGATCATGGCGTCGCTGCTCGCTGCGCTGCTTGTGGTCGCGGCGCTCTCCGCGTGCGCCCAGGGCTCCACGTTCCCTTCGCATGCCAAGTCCGGGCGGCTGTGGCGACTGGTGCAGGCGGAGGACCAGCTGCTGGTCCAGGCGGGCGCGCAGCAGCTCTGGTTCAGCCAGCAGGTGGACCACTTGGCTTCAGACCGCAACGCCACGTTTCAGCAGCGCTACTACCAAGTGGACAAGTTCTGGAAGGCGCCCGACGGCCCCGTGATCCTCTACATCGGAGGAGAAGGCGCACTGGAGCAAGCCCCCGGTGGATTCGTGCACGTCATCGCCCAGAAGTTTGGCGCCAAGGTGTCTACTACACGAAACGGCGTTGAAAATGGACGAAGACTGTCGTGCTCATTCATTCGTATACGTTGGTGCTTGTGCTCTGCTAGATCCTGGCTCTGGAGCATCGGTTCTATGGCAAGAGCATCCCGAACGGGGACCTCTCGACGACCAACTACCGCTACCTGACGGTGCAGCAGGCGCTGGCCGATCTCAAGCACTTCAAGGAGAGCTACCAGAAACAATTAGGAGCAGAAGACGCCAACCAATGGATCGCAATTGGGGGATCCTACCCGGGAGCTCTGTCCGCGTGGTTCCGTGTTGCCTACCCGGATACGACGGTAGCGTCGTTGTCGTCGTCGGGGGTTGTGCAGCCGGTGTACAAGTTCCACCAGTTTGATGAGCAGGTGGCTCTAGCTGCGGGTCCTTCGTGTGCTGATGTTCTGCGCATGACAACGGCAGCTTTCGAGAAGGAGATTGCGAGTGGCAATGCGACCACGGTGAAGGGGCTGTTTGGCGCAAAAGAATTGGCTGACGCCGATTTCTTCTACATGATCGCGGACGCTGCTGCGATGGCTGTACAGTACGGACACAAGGATATTGTGTGCGACAGCATGGTTGGTGCCTTTGAGCGCAATGATTCGCTGGTTGACTCGTTTGCCAGCTTCACGATCGACATGTATGGCTCTTCGTTTGGCAGCGGGTGCTTCTACGACACAAAATGTCTTGCGCAGGACAGTGCGCGCTGGGGAGACGGACGCTCGTGGCGCTGGCAGAAGTGCTCGCAGCTCGCGTACTTCCAGGTTGCTCCCAAAGAGAAAAGCTTGCGTGCTGCCATGGTAGACCTCGACTACCACCTGAAGCAGTGCCGTATCGTTTTTGGCGACGTCGTGCATCCGTCCGAGGGCGTGGAGGAGATAACCAAGCTGTACGGCGGAGACCACCCGACTGGCCACAAAATCTTCTTCTCAAACGGTGGAGATGATCCGTGGCAACGTGCTTCGGTGCTCGACACGCTGTCTGACGACGAGATTGCGAATTTGGCCAAGTGCGACTTGTGTGGCCACTGCGGTGACCTGCGTGCCAATCCGAATGTGCCCGAGCCGTTGAAGAAGCAGCGCGAGCAGATTCTCGAGTATCTGGCGAAGTGGCTTGGTGTCTCTGATGAAGTGGAATTCGTGGAGAACATTGTGCACGAGGCAGCTGCTATTCCTCACACTCAAGACGACGAAGATGGCGCGCAGGAGATGGCGGGACTGCAACTTGCTGGACTGCACAAATCGTCGCCACTGGTCCTTATTCCCATTGTTGTCGCGTTCCTTGCGTTAGTGGGAGTACTGCACGCTGATGTTGTTCGCGACGCTCCGGGGCGTATGGAGATGATACGATACCGGCTTGCGCACACGCACGAGTTTTGACAGTCTCCGCAATGCAGACGCACCAAAACTGATCGAGGTGGGGCTGTAAGAGTTAGAGGCTTGTAGCCTGCCTGACGTACACTACGCTCGATGACACTGCTTGTATCTTCATCTTTTTTTTATTTTTCTCGAAAATGAACATGCATGTCCATTCTAAACCTGTGTCTATAGCATACGCATGAATATTGAGGAGTCTCGCGCACTAGCGTGGTGATCAGCAGTGGTTGAGACAGTCTTATGCGCTCTGCGTCTGCGCCTTGGATTTAGCTGGTGCGGGAAGCGTGGACTGGCCCATCGTTTCTTTCGTCGAGATGTAGGCGTACGTGGCGCCACCAATAGATACAACGACGATGCCGATGGCCTTCTGCACGGTGATCACGTCATTGTTGATGAGGATGGACATGACGATCACAACCACCTGCTTCATGTTGCCGCATACGCACAGCGTCACAGGAGACGTCACCTTGTTGGCCATGAAGCTCGTGACGTTCAGCATGAAGCTGATGATGCCGGTCAGGATGAACCAAAAGCTAGCTGACGGCACAACCTCCCAGTTATTCATGACCGTGTCCACTTCGCCCGTCAAGAACATGGTGATCAAACACCAGCAAGCGGACAGCGGCGCCTGGTGCAGGATAAGGTCCACCGGGTGCAGCTTCAGGTCTCCGCTCAAAAACTGCAGTCATCAACGCATCGCCAAGTATGAGTCAGTCACCTAGATCACGCAATTAACCGCAAAACAGTACACTTCCGCCGTACCTTGTTGGAGAGCACTGCCTTCAAGCCAGCAAAGATAATAGCCACGACCGTGATGATGAAGCCCAGCACCGTGCACGAGTTGTCTCCCGTGCACGCCAAATAGACGCCGAACGCCACAGGGACCAGCGACAACTTGCGCTTGAGCGAGTACGACTTGCCGAGGATGAGCATGCTCAGCACGACGACCACTGCCGGCACAAGGGCGCGCATGACCTGGTTGAAGGAGATGGACACGAGTCCGAGGCTCCAGTTGCCCGTGATGATGTTGCTCACGAAAATGAGCGAGAAGTAGAGCATGAGCTTCTTCTGTCGGGGCTTGAGCGGCTTGCGCTCGATGCCCTTGTACACGTGGATGTACAGGAAGGCGCCCAGCGTGTTGCACGTCATGTGCACGAACGTGAGCGTCACGGGCAGCCGCAGCGCGCCCAGCGCCTTCTTGTTCCAGAAAGTCACGCCGATGTTCTGCGTGAACCACATGCTAAGCCAGAAGACCACGACCGAGGGCGCCACGTACGACGTCTTGGCCGTGGCGGCCGCCTTCTGCTTCTTCTTGAGCTCCAGGTCGTCGGCGGCCTCGAGGTCCACGTCCACGTGCTTCTTCTTGCTCTTGTTCTTGTCCTCGTCCTCGTCCAGCAGCTGCATCGTCTCCGTCGTGGCCTCCTCCTCGTCCACCTCGGGCCGCACGTCTACAACGGACACGTGGCCGCCCTTGCTGGACTGGACGAGGCCGGCGCCGCCCGACTGGGTACGCGGCCGCGCGCTGAGCGTCTCCAGGGCCATGGCGAGCGGTTCTGCTTGAGTGCTGCAGGGGGAATCGTCCTCTGGGCTATCGCTTCGTCTTGAGTCGAAGCGATTTGGGACAATGGAACGAAAGAGCAAGTGCGAGGGATAGTGCGGGAGAAACGGGGAAAACACAACACACACGTGTAATGTTGCAGTACGTGGGGTGTTTTTATTATTGAAATTGTAATTTTCCATTGCGTATTTTGAAGTCTCGTCGGGTTGCGTAAGTTTTGACTAAAGCGATCCGTTGCCGTAACGGAGACATGCATTGGCCTCGTCAATGGGATGCCGCGCCATCGAAACGGACGCGTTGCTGCTCGGAATTTTCAGCCTTCCATGCGGGTTCGGCTGGTGGTGGGGATCTTAAAGGGACGTAGTCTGCTTGTCATCCCGTGCAACGTAATAAGTTGAGGCCAATGCAGTCTGTCAGGGCTCCATGATGCTCACGTGGATACTGGTCGTCGCCCGCAGCCGCTGGATCGCGAGCTCCACCATGCGCTTGAGCCCGGCGCCTGATCCGCACGTTGGCCATTTCTGAACTGAGTCAATGCGGACGAGAAGATCCGGGGAGTAAAAGCAGTAAACGTACCGGTGGTCGTGATCCCTGATGTCGTCTGGAAGGTCGAGAATAAGTCGCAGAGCGGCCCGAGCGCCACGAGCTGGATCCCCGCTGCTTGTCCCTCCTGCTCCATCTCAGACCCGTGAGTGAATCATCTAGACGTTTCAGTCCCTGCCTCAAAGGTAGCGCTGGCCTTCAATTTACCTGCCAGCTCTGCAGCACGCGATCCAGCTCACGTAGCAGCTCGTAGACGCTTCGGCAGGGCCGGAAACGCACGCGGTGAAGGCACTCGGCGGCGGCGTCCGTCGTCATGGCTGCGTCAGGCCGCGAAACAGCCGCCGCCAGTCGCTTGGTCACCCTCTTCGAGTCGCCAACCAGGAACAGAACCTGTCCGCCTTCCTTGGCCACCCTCAGAGCAGCCTCGACGCATGGCTGGCAATGACGAAAGAGACCCCAACCAGTCAGGACCGCACCGGATCCTCAACGCTTCAGGGCAACTCACAGCCTTCTCCAGCATATTTCCTAGCACAACCCTAGCAGCGAGCATTGCAGTGAGCAACAGAGTCTCAAGTGGGAACTCAATGCTCGCCTTGTGTCACAAAACCTTGGCGCCACCAGCGACGACATGGTCACCAACGGGGCGCTGCACAGCGCAGCCGCCTGCTGTCGCTGCGAGCGCATCTCCTGCGCGTAAATACTCGAGGACAAGAGCTGCTCGGCCGTCGCGGTCGCCGACGCGTCGCCGAGCTGCTCCGGTCGCAGCAAGCGCTTGAGCAGCGGCATGTCGAAATGATCGTGTCATTTACACTCCCTCGTGACTGTGCCCTCTTTCCCTCGCGCTTGTGACCTCGAAGTCATCGAAACGCACTTCCCGATGTCCTCGCCGCAGTTCCAGCCGCCCATGTCGTTCCTGCGACGTGTGACGTCCGCGCCCACGGCCAGTCGCAGCCGAGACGAGGACCGAGACCAGCGCAAGGAGACGGAGCGCAAGGAGCTGCTGGAAATGATCCTCGAGTCCATCGCCAACGTCCCCAAAGCCGTGGAGAAGCTCCACACGAACGCGAAGCTGCGGCAGGCGCTGCACCAAGAAATGGGCGAGGAAAACTCGCTGCTGCACCGACTTTTTGACGGGAAACCGCAGGACACGCTGGATGGCACTCTCTCGGAGGACAAGTTCCAGCGCTGGGACGCACGCGCTGCGAGTGACGAAGAGGACCGCCCACTTGCTGCCGCCTACGGCAGTTACAGACAGGAAGAGGACAAGGAGGGGAGTCACGAGAGTGAAGACAGCAGCAGCGACTATGGAGCCGAGTACGAGAACGACCTGGCGGAAGCGGTCAACCAGCTGTGTATGACGGACGACACGCTCACGGCCATGGACGACATGATCTCGGACCCGATCGGGATCGTCCACGCGAGCTTTGGCGGCGCAAGTTCTGCCAGGTTCTCGAGCTCGCCGCAGTCGTCCTTTGGGCTTGGAGCGTCGCCCGGCACGACGTCGATGGACGGCGAGCCAGTGTCGGCGCTCTGGCCACGACAGCCGAACCAGTTTGCTTTCACTCAAGAGGAAGACAATAATGTCCGAGCAGAGGACGAAGTGTACAGTGAGATGGTGAGCTCCGTCTGCGAAGATGACACGTTTCAAGACGACGTGGCTGGTGACGACGAGAACGGCGATGCAGACAACCCGGGCGACGTGACGCAGGAAAAACTTTTCGAGATGGATGACGACGACGATGAAGAAGCTGAAGAACTCGAGAACGACTTGGCACACTTTAGTGACAAAGCTGAGTTGGAGAACAACATGGTACACTTCAGCAATGAAGACACGGTGCCTGGTGAGTTCGTGGTCGGCTCACCGATTGAAGGCCAGGTGACTACGTTCCAAAATGATCTCGATGGTAAATCCAAGCAGAAGGCTGACACCGTCCATACGGTCGATATCAAAGAAGGCGACGATGTGTGCGACGACGATGAAGGGAGTGAAGGTTCTGAAGGCAGTCATGATGACGATGACGGCGAGCCGAAAGAATACGAGGTGTTTCAGCTGCGCATGATTCGAGAAAAAAATCGCACTGGATTTGAGCCAAATCAAGATTGGCGTCCTCGAGCTGGAACCTTGATTGGCAATCGATACAAGGTGCGTAGGTGTCTGAGGTCTCTACGTGATATGCCATGACGTATGATATTGAGTTTTGTGTGCCTTGGAACATAGGTGGAGATGGCTATTGGAGAAGCGGTGTTCAGCCGAACGTACAAATGCATCGACACAACCACAGAGCAGTCAGTATGTCTCAAAATCATCAAGAACAACAAGGAGTACTTCGACCAGGGTGTCGATGAAATTCGCGTGCTGGAGTACATTGATGAGAACTGCAAGGTGGACGAGAGGCATCTCGTTCGCTTTATGGACGCGTTTTACTTTCGCGAGCACCTGATTATCGTCACGGAGGTGCGTCGGTGAGAATGGATGTATTTCTGCGTAGATCCGTACTCACATGCACTGTGTGTTTCTGCTCACAGCTGCTTCGCGACAACTTGTACGAGTTTTCTCGCTTGCTCCAGCAGCGCGGTGTGATCAATTATTTCAGTATTCCTCGCCTGAAAAAGATCACCATCGAGGTCCTTGAGGCGTTGGACACACTGCATTCCCTAGGACTTGTGCACTGTGACCTCAAGCCAGAGAATATCCTCATTCAAAACTTTAGCGCGTGCACCGTCAAGGTGATCGACTTCGGGTCGGCGTGCTTCACCACAGATGAGCTCACATCTTACGTTCAGTCGCGTTCGTATCGGGCACCGGAGGCAAGCTGTCGAAAATCGTTGCAGGGACTTTATGCACTTGTGTTCTAACTTGCCAACTCTGTACATCATTCACAGGTCGTCCTCGGACTCATGTACGACACAAAGATCGACCTGTGGTCTCTCGGATGCGTCCTCGCCGAGATGTTCACGGGCGAAGTCCTGTTCCGGAACGACTCGGAGCAGACCCTTCTGGCACGGATCCTGGCGACGATCGGTGCGTATCCCACTCGTGACAACTTGTATCTAACGGATCACCACTAACACGTTCGGAATCAGGCCCCATTCCTGCGTCTCTGCTGGCCGAGCGCGAGGACCTGCAGCACCAATTGATCGACACGGGACTGTTCACCGTCGACCATCTTGGCAACGGCGTGTTGGTTGCGCATCTGCACGTGCCTCCGCTAGAGCAAGCCGTGCACACGAAAGACCCAGAGTTCCTGGACTTCCTGCGCGCGCTGCTGCAGATCGACCCAGCGCAGCGGCTGGCGGCTCACGAGGCATTGACACACCCGTGGCTTCAACATGGCGTCTTTGCCGAAAACCGCATCTAGTCGCGCCACACTGTGCCACACCAGTCAGATTTTATCCGGCGATTATCCGGACAATTCAAACAGGCCGTGGATTATCCCGCACTCGATAAAGCGCGCGCGACGGATGACGCCTCTGGGTGACGACGGCGTCTCGGCGGTGGGTGGCGTCTGCGTGTTGTGTGTGTTGGCTAGAGGCTGGTCCGCGTCTTGGGCCGTAGAATCCATAGAGAACGTTGCTGCAGCGCGTCTTGTTGGCCTCTCGCTTGACTGGCAGTTGGCGTGCTGCTAACTCGCTGCTGTTGGGTGCAATCGCTAGAGCCAGGAGATGCAGAACCAAGTGGAAGCGTTGCATCTAGACGCAGACGCGTTGTCGCCAGAGAGGACGGACCTGAAGGACCGGAGACTCAGCAGCACCGTCTCGTTCTCCCCTGGAACTGTGGACAACCAGGCGGTGGAGAGACGCATCACGAGCGACGGAGTGACGTTCTACACGAGCGACCAATTGGCCAAATTCTACCCGAACCGGGAGGTGGCGGTCGTCACGAGCATCGGACAACCACCAATCCCCCCGGAAGGTGAGACGCTTTGAGCAATTAAGTCGAGGTGGTGGGATAGCACCTCACGGCTGCTGCATTACAGGATATGTTCCACTGCGTCATGGACACCGTCGTGGGCAGCAGAGTTTGGAGACGTCGCAGTTCAGGGAGGAGGACGCGCCGAACGGGTGGGTTGGCGCTGCGTGTTGGAGGTTGAAACGGGAAGTTTATGCATCGGTGTGTGCTTGCCTGTAGATTTTCGGTTGACACGTTGCTGTGGGATGAGAAGCTGCTGGAGCAGCGGATCATGCAACTGACTGCGTGGACGCGGCGGTCACCCATGCCGCGTCGTCAGAAGCTGGACCGCATCAACCGCATGGTGAACTAATGTAACACTACAAATGCCAAGACGAGCTGATTATGCGTATTTGATATGAAATGTCGTTGTTAGAGGTGGTGAGAGCCCCTCGGTCCGCAATTTGATCCTATGCTGTAGGCCATGAGAGTGCGCCGTCAAGTCACAGCACTGAGGATATTTCTGTCGGCGTCGGTTGATTCAACCACCGTTGAAGCGTCCTCCACTAATCCGACTAGTAGTCGGTGTTGTTGTTGTTGCAATGAGCGCCTTGCTGCTGCGATGGCTGAATGATGAGCTCAAGCTGCATCGGAAAGTGGAAGTGTTGGAGCGAGACGCCAGCAATGGATATATCATCGCCGAGGTGCTGCACTTGCAAGGTCTGGAACCCCAATTCGAATCCTACAAGGACTCATCAAGTACGGCAGCTAAGATCCACAACATGGAGCTGCTGAGTGAGAAATTCGACGCGCTCAGCGTTCCATTCCCCGTAAATACTCGCCGTGCAATTATGATGGAGGACCGTTCCGCTGTGCTTCAGTTTCTGTTGCAACTGAAGGACTTCCTACGGCGACGACCGAAAGTCAGGCCAGAGAGTGCCAAGGCGAAAGTGGTTCCGCCCGAACAACCCGTACAAGCTGCACCCGTTCCGGCCAAATCGAGTCTCCCTCCCCGCGATGTTGAAGAGCGCTTCATAGAGGAAACAACACAGAAGTTCCATCCGAAAGAGATTGGCTTCCACAAGGGCATCGACATGGCAGTGCACTTGCGCAAATTCGAGCAAGCCCAATGGTCAGCTGAAAACAAGCTAGACGACGTACGATTAAAGATCCATGGATGGAGGCTTGAACTCGTCCTGACTAACTGTTTGTCCTTCCCAACAGTTCCACCAACACGCCAAAGCTGATCAAAATACGAATTCGGCTGCGGGATATTCTGCCGCGCGAGCCCACCTGCAGGAGAAAGCAAAGTTCATGCGAGATTGGGACCGTGAGCACCATGAAAAGTGGAAACATACGCAGGTGAGCTAGACTGCTGCTTCAATTGCACTGTAGTGACTAATCCATAACCCATGTGCGCGTAGCGCCTCTTTTTGGCTGCAGAACGCGATGACTTGCGGCTTGAGCTGGCCCTAGAAGCTCGCCGACAAATTCATGCGGAGGCAAAGCTAGCTGAGAGTCAGCAAGATGCCGCTATTGGTGTCGTAGAGTTCGAGAAAAATATGAACAGGCTGGGACTTGCAACCGGGGGTCCAGAACAGTCACTGCGTGCGATCCCGGCAAATGATGCTGGTGCATTTGCACACCTTCGCGGTCTCAAGAAACGAGTCGATGACCTCGACTTTCGCCCCTCTAACAACATCAAGATGATGAAGGAACTGCGGAAGCGGCGCAAAGCGCAACTGGCAGCGGAGAAGGATCGCCGTATGAGGCGGCAGAAAGCATTGGCAGACCAGAAGAAGGTAAGCCATTGCGCTTTCTCAGTCGTATAATTTACCGTGGCTCATGTGTAATTTTTGGCTGGTTCCTATCACTCGTAGTTGATTGAAGACCACACAGGACGATCGCAGGCTGGTGATCTCGACAATAACAAAAATAATATTTTGACGAAGGAGGACTCAGTACTGATGCCAGAGAAGGAGGCGAAGAACGAGCTCATCATTGACCCTCGCGAAAAGTACTTACAAGATAAACGAGCTGAACTGGAGGAGAATTATGCGCGTTTACAGGAATCTGGAAGTGCAAAGCGTGAAGAAGACATGAAGACGCTTGAAGAACTACGTGCAGCGACGCGGAAGAAAGAACAGATCCGCAACTGGAACATGTGCTCAGATGCAGTGGACGGACTGATCTCGTTAGCGTTGGCGATCGTCTCGTCAAGGTAAGCTTACAAAAAGGGTTTTCATGAAGGTTAAATTGCGGGAGACTGATGAGCGTGCACTTTGCTGCTACAGTGACAGAGATACACTTGACGTAGAGCCATTGAAAAAGGAAATATTTCAACAGGCAGCTCCATCAAAGCAAGCGTTCCGTGATCAAGGCGGCCAGGAGGCGCGCTATGAGCTGGACGCATCGATTCAGAATTTCTTGGCATCTTCGGAAGTGTGGTCTACACTTCCACTCAAGTTTAGTAGACCCACCACGTATGACCTCGAGCCCGATATTCATGCTTTGGCTGTGAGCTGGGCTCTTCCGATTGAAGCTTTGGATACGTCATGGGATCGCCCTTCCTCATTCATTTTTCTGAGCGTTTTCACTGAGGATGAAAGTGGCGTTGACCTCGCTCGACGAGTCTCGACAGAGCACTATCTGACGTTCCTGCAACTCGATCCACTTCTGGATGAGTGTGTGAAGATGAGCTACGACCCTCAAAAGCTGGGAGATCAAGTTGCAAATCTTAGTGACCGAGAGGTGTGGTAATCTTACACTTTTGAAACGTTGTTGTGCTGTGAGGGCTAATGTAGTCGTGTTGATTGATGATTTTTATCCTAGCGGGAACTGGGAGCGTTCGGCTCGAAGATCTCCGGTCTTCGACAGAAAAATACAGCACTCCCAGACGCTATGGTTGTTGAAATTGTTGCAAAAGCTATCTCCCTGTGCCGACGAGAAGCTTCAGCTCCCCCTCCTGAAGACAAGTTAGACGTATCGCCGAGTACATTGGCGGGGTGCATGCTGCACAATTTTCCAAGGTAGGCCGTTCGTGTATTCTCAACACCTCTCACTTGCCTAACCTTTTATCGCAACCATAGGACATCGGACGAAGCCAAGCTGTTGGAGAAGGCTATCCTGGCAGATATTCCGACTGATGAGAGCGATTCCGCTAGCTTACCACCGCAGGAAGGAAGCTCGGGAATACCAGAGGAAGCAGCCGCCCCTGTCGTTATATCTGCGTGGGATTGTGTGGTTTCAATCTCAGCTGACCAGCCTTCGTCGACGGAGACTGCGGAGGGAGACAAAACTTTGCAAGCCTCAGATTCCACATCAGGTTTGGTGGATAAGGCGAGGCCTTCATCGTCTAAACTGCTAGTCGCTGAGAACCGTAATGAAGATCAACGAGCCATTCTGGAGACTTACTGGAGTCAAACAACTCGCCACATTCAGATCAAGCGCGTGGGGCTGCACCGTGATGTATTAGTAGAAGCCATTCATTTGTGCGTCGATGTTTACACGCAGACTTTGCACAAATCGATTCCGGTGGTGATCGAGTGTGGATTCGACGCCTTCCCAGATCTGCTGAAGGAAAATCTCAACAAACGACGCGAGTCGATGAACCTCATAGACCGAGTGATGTGGATGAAAGCCTCGAAAGAGATCGTGATTGAGGATGATGCATTTGCAAAACTTAAGGACATTCTCCAGAAGGTAAGCTTGTGGGTTCATGTTGCTGGTATATTACTGTGTTGTTGCGTGCTTACTGATCGGTGTTCTTGATTTCCTGCTCATTTTTTCAGTTAGACGAGAGCCTACAGCAGAAAATTCGTGAGCCCATAGCAACTATTCGAGCAGTTATCCACGCTATCTCAGCTCTAGCAATCACCGCCGAGCAGGATCTGGAAAGCGAACTTTTGAGTGGCGGTGATTCGTTTCAGGTTCTCCTCGATCAAGCAGCGACGATATTGGGTACTATTACTGGTCCATGTAGCCAACAACTTCGTGAGGTACAGACAAGTTTATGGTTGCCATGCCGTTGACTCAAGCGTAGTCTGATATACTTTCCTCTACCTTGTCCTCAGCGTGTTTTAACAGAGCTTGAGATCTCTCTCGGCGACGTGGCAGACTTCAATCGTGTTGCTGGTAACGATTTTGTCGACGCCTTCGCGCAGGACCCGTTTCCAGAAGTCATCAACACGGTGAACATCGTGTATCAGTGTCTTCCCTCGATCTGTTTCTACCTCAAGGACTACACGATGCAAAAGTTGGAAGTGCTTCGCACTCATTTGTACAAGCACATTCCTTTCCTTTGCGAAAGCGTGCAAGACTCTGGCCGCAAGGTGGTTCTTTCCAAAATGCTTACACGGGAGGCCATGAGCGCTGCCACCGACCTGGGCGGCGACAAAGCGGGAGGTGGCGAATTCGCACAAATTGCTGGAGACGAGGTGTTGAATATTCTAGGTCAGGTTGCAGCAGAGTATTCATTTCACTTGGCGGATGAACCTCCCTCCCAGCAGTACTCCTTGGGAGAAACAAATGTTACAACAGAGGAGATCACGCGGCTACTCCAACAAGTAGCGTTGCTATGTCGATTTGCTGATCGGTTGAGGCAAACAGCGGGCCAGCTCTATGCGAGCGACTTGCGACGTCTGCAGCAGGCCGTACAAGAGGATATCCACACGAAAGACGAGTCGATTGCAGAGGCGATGGCTGGGATGAGGACGCAAGGGCACGCCACCTGGCCGATTCGGGACCTAAAGCTTGAGTACATGTCTCGAATTGCAGCGCGTTTACCACGATCCCAGAAGCAGAACTTCCTCACCGTCGCGCAGCTTACCGCTTTAGTGTGCGCCTGTCAAAACTGGGAACTGTCTGATCCGATTGCAGCGAGGGCCTTTGGAGGCACGGCAATTGCAAGTGATGTCTTCGTTGCATTGGTCCTTGAAGTCGCTGCAAAGAAAGATTTTCCTGCGCGGTGGCGAGATGCAAGTGCAGTTGCTGCAGTTACACTCCAGCAGGGCTCCACTCGTGGAGCCGTGTCATGGCGGAAGTTCGTGTGGTCACTGCTGTGCATCCAGTTTGTAGAGATGTCTTCGTTGGAAGACATCTTAGCGTACGAAGAGCGAGTACGAACGCTCCCAGCAGTGAAGCTTCAGCGCAAAGGTGGTCGCGACCAGGTAGCGCACGGCATCGCTCTGTCAAGAGCGGACTTCTGGCGTCTTCCGTTGTGGTACGAGGAGCACAGCAACATCCACGGTAGTCACGACGCTGAAAAGCTGAAGGAGTTGGTGTATCAACTCTTCGCGACTGGTTCCACCTCGGAGGGTGCACGGCAAGTCGACCTTCTGCCAATGCTTCTCTGCTGGTGCGTCCACCCGCCCTGCTCCTTCAGTGTCCGCCGTGAGCTCGAGGAATTTGCACCTCGCTATCCACGCGGGTTGTTCCGCGCCTTCCAGCTCCTCCAGCAGCACACCCTCGCCACTCCCACCCAGTGCACCTCGTCCTTATTTGCCGTCTCCGGCGTGCCTCTCCCCGACACGCAGCCGCTAGCCACGTCCACCTTCTCCTCTTTCCACCACAACTGCCCAGCCGACGTGCAGCGCTTCTTCGTGCTCCAGAACCCCCTGGAAGCTCTAGTGCAGCCCTAGCAACCATCAACAAGTAGCACCAAAGGTACCAGTCCCTTACTATTCGAGCCTCTCCTCCTCTCGCTCCGCTTCGGCGTCTTGTTCGGCTTCCTGCCGCTTGTCGCTCCGTCGCCGCCGCTTCTTGCGCAAAACGTCCGCGTACAGCGAGTGCGCAAACAGGCCGGACAGCAGCCCCACGACGCAGGCAGAGCGCAGACTCCCAGCGAAGCGCATGGCCAGCAGCGCCGCCACTGCGCCGCCCGAGAACTTGACGCCGTC
>JAHWLE010000711.1:0-18351 GCA_024679135.1 Phytophthora foliorum
GCACGGACAAGGGTGTGAACTCGGGCAGCGTCTTGGGTTCGATAAGTTTAAATCTCTTCAAGATCTCAGCAACTTGATCATCTGCTGGACGCTTTGATCCGATATCCGGGGGAGGAACTTTCACCAGCACGTGAACCACGTCCTCTCCAAGCGAAACGCCTGGTCCAAAGAGGCACGGCTTGTTGAGCTTCCACGATGCACGCATCTTCATACATGAAGTGTCCACAGTTCCGCTCTGTAACACCGCGTCCAGAGTATCATCGTCTGGCAGCCACGCGCCATCCGTCGTCTTCGCCAGGAAGAGCTGCAGCTTGCTCGCCGCAAAGTCATACTTCTGGTCCTCCGCGATCGCCTTCTTCAAGTCTCCCACCGTCTCACCCACGTCGATGGCACAGGGAACGCGCTTCCCGCCTCACCAACGATCGCACAGATGAGCTTCACCATCTTTCCTCGAGGCGGCAGATTCTGGAATGACGAAAAAGGGAGGGAGAGAATTTCGGGGCGTATTTAAGCGGAAATGAAGGCGTGTAGATTTTCAACCAATGATGAGACGCGCTGGCTTTGAACTGGCGTGATGCGAGAGTACCATCAAAATGGACAAAAAAGCGCATAACCATGGACAGCCCTCTATTAGAAGCATACTGGGGTTGCACCCCCCAGACCCCCGCGGTAGAAAAACAAGTTCTGGTCAAGGCAACGGGTCCTTTCGTCGTCGCTGGGCCCGCCTATGCAAATACCGAGCGGCCCTGTTTCGCGGGCACCCCGCTCGGATTTGCTACGGCTACGCTCCTCGCACCGCTCACTACCGCCTTCTAATAAAATCACCCCTAGTCCCCGCTTGTGTGTTTTGTGGCAGATTTTGTCCGTTTGAATAATTCCCTCGCGTGATGCATGATATTTTTTCTTCTTCTTTAGAATGAAACCCTCTTTGCATGCAATCCCAATGTTGCTTTGTGCGGTGCTCGGAGGTGTGGAGGATACCGTACCTACTTCGCACCAGATGCTACTCAGCGGTCGCGTCGTTGCTTTCAACAGATGGTGTTCAGGAAGCTCTAAACCTCCTCTCGTTGGTAAATTACGGTAAGAAAAAAAACTGCCGGCGTAATGTTCCATGTCATAGTACTGGTGTGATCATTCTCGTGCACGCTATTGTGTCGACGATTCATGGCGTTTACATCTTGTTGATGTTGGGCGGTTCAGTGCGGCAGAACTCGCTGGCATTCACTCCGTGGTCGTCGAGCACTGTCGGAATTGAAGCCAAGAGGAGCAGTTCGCCACTTCGCAAGAGCTTTTCAAGGGCGTACAGCAAAGTTACGTACCCGTGCGCCCTCTGTGGGGTGAACGGGAACTACTTTGACATCGCTCTCAACTGCCGCGAGATTGTGGAGACCGCCCTGCAGACTGTCCAGGCCTACCGCATGAGTACGCTACTACCGAGGACGTTGCTGAATCGGTTCTACGTCATTTTGCTCGCGATGAATTGCTGGTCGTCTCTCATCGCCAATTCAGTGTTTTCCGGGCGTGGCGAGGCCCGCAGGAGGTTTGCTTGCATTGTCTTGGATGGCATCCTCGACCTCATGGCCTCCATGGGGGTGGCACTTTTGGTGCTGCTCAATTACGTGGGGGACTACAACCCTGAATTTCGAGGAATTTCGAGGCTTTAACGAAGTTATGTGGTATGACGACGAGTGGGTGGCTCGAGCTCTCAATGAGCTTCGGATGGTGGTTATTGTGTCGTGATCGGATCTCGTGAGCCGCACCGTTTTTTCGCTTGGGCTGGTGATCACGACCACGAGCATGAAACGATTATTATGGCGGCTACCGCGAAACAGAAACCGTGTCATCCAGTCCACTACTTCAATCGTTATCGCTGTCGGTGTCACTAGAAAATTCCTCAAGAATGACAAAGTCAAGCGTGCAGGACCAGCACACGACGACGAACTGCCTCTCAAACGACAAATACTTGTGGCAAAGTTGGCTGTCCGCTTGAAATCATTGTACACAAATAGTGGCCGCATCATTCTGCGTGCGGTTCATTTCCTGTTTGGGGCTTGGGGCATTGTGGTGCTTGTGTTTCACATTCATGCATCAGTACAGCCAACATTGGCACAGTGCTTGATGCAAGTGAGACCGTGGGCAGCTTCTCGTCCTTCCCGCTACCTGCTTGGCCTCGATTGCCACTCGTTAAAGATTATTGGTGTTCGAAAAGAAGTTCACGAAAAGTGGAGCGAGTTTGATGCATCCACCGTCGTTCAGCTCCTGATTCGGCACTGCCCGATGCTGGAGGTACCCGATATTTTCACTCAGTTTCGGAGGCTCCGAGGAATCAAAGTGTACAATACGAGTATCATTGACTGGGGTAAGTCCGCTGCAATTACTGCTACTTGCCATCCGAAGATGACCACGTTGTTTTTAGTCCGTGTCAATATGTCTGATGGGCTTTTGCCGCCAGGGTTTCAGTCGGATGAGTTTCCACAGACGCTGTACGATATCGAAATTTGCGCCACAAACCTACGCGAACTACCCGATGACCTGGATTCGAAGTGGCCTCCAGGATTAATTATGTACGTCGAGCACAGCCAACTTACCGCGGTTCCTTCGGTATTAGCACGTCTGGCACCAAATTATCTATCTGTGACTGGTAACCCGATCACGAAGCTTCCTCCAGAGATTTTCGAGATCGAGGGATTGCTATATCTCGGGGTTAGTGAAATGAATATCTCTGAGCTTCCGCGAAACGTGACACGATTGGCATCATCGTTGTCACGGTTCTACATTACTCAGACTAACGTTTCGTTCTTTTGGTCATGGGTGGACGATTTCGTTAAGAATACAAAAGCGAAAACTGCCCCCTTGCGAGCTGCAGGTTCTGCCTACTGCAACGACCTCGAGAAACTTCAGAATGGAGCGGTAACGACCTTCCTAGTGCCGCTTTCTCCGGAATACTCTACAGTTCTCATGGACCCAGCAGAAGAAACTTGCGGGTGATTTTGAAAACAGTCAACTGCAGCTCCTTGTACAAGGGTTTGTTCTACCCCCTCTATTTTGACGACAGTATTAATGCCATCAGCGCTCCATTGGCGTTGCGAAGGCAAGGATAATACCGGGTACCAACGAAAACAACTTTGTCGTGGCTTAGCAACACCTTGCTTGTGTGAAATTTGCATTTTATCATTTCAAGCGCTCCGCTTTAGCTCGGTAAACAAGTTCAAGGAGAAAACATTATATTTCTCTTCTTGTGCTTTGGATAAGCTTGTGGACAGATGGATTGCTTTACCGGCGCTCCGCTAAGCCATCATGTCCGGTGATAAGACCGCGAAGGTTATCAGATAGGCATACCAATGCTCAGGAATCGTGACTAGAATAGAAGGTGTGTTCGTGGACGTCTCAGTGAACATCGTTCATTTCTCCAGAGTCTTGCCCTGGCAAGGGCATTAAGTGAGTGCTAAGAGTTTAGAAAGATGTCGCGACTCAAGTCGAAGGCCTCCACGGAGGTCGTTCAACTTTCGTACTGGGTTTTCGCAGTCTGGTGGGTCCTCATCCTCAGTGTGCACGTTGTCACCTGCATCTACAACGCGTTGTATGCCTACTGCTACTGGAAACTGGAAAGCACTTTTCTCAACATGTACCTCGATTCGTTCCAGATTGGTATGCCACCGCCCTATCACCACAGAATCGCTATCGTCCATGTGATCATGTCATCGGCGCACGCAGTTTGCATCGCATTGATGCTGGGTGGGTCGAGTTGGCAGCGGTCCCTAGCCTTTTCACCTTGGACGAATAGTTCTGCCAGTGTAAAAAGTGAAGAAGTGAAGGCGGACCGTACGAGCTCAGTCGTGATGAAGAGCTTCACGAAAGTCTACGAAAAATTGTCTGATCGACACGGACTATGCGGTGTAAATGGAGACCATTTTCATGTGATCCTAATCTGCCGTGAAATTGTGGAAACAGCACTGCAGACAGTGCAAGCCTACCGAATGAGCATGCTGCTGCCACGGACTCTGCTTAACCGATTCTACGTCATCTTGCTAGCTGTCAATTGCTGGTCATCCGTGATTGTCTACTCAATTTTCTTTAAGGGCGACGAAGCTCGAAGACGCTTTGCCTGCATCGTCCTAGACTGCATGCTAGATTTGGTTTCATGCATGGGAGTTGAGCTGATGATATTGCTGAGCTACGCAAAGGACTACAGCCCGAAACTTCTAGGCTTTCCTGAAATTATTTGGTACGACGATGAGTGGGTGGCCCGAGCTCTCAACGAGTTTCGAATGGTTGTGGTAGTCTCCTGGTCAGATTTAGCGAGTCGCTCAATCTTCTCGCTTGGGCTGGTCATGACCACAATGAACATGAAAGAACTACTTCAACGTTTACCACGGAGGGCTAATCGTGTTGCTCAGTCTACAAGCAAAAGGGGACCCGAAATTCTTGCAACAAGCGAGTATATATGGGGCAATAACCTTAACAATGTCGGTCCCAAGCTCCCGGAGCCGGTGCTAGTAGGCCCGCGGCTGTCCAAACAACATCTCATGAATCGTAGCGACAGCTATCGTGAAACTAATCTGCGTACCCGCGCTGGGCGGCTACTGCTTCGTTCAGCCCATTGGCTGATTGGAGCATGGGGCCTGCTTGTGCTCGGGTTACATATTCATGCAGCAATTCGACCAACGTTACCACAGTGTTTGATGCAAGTGAGACCGTGGTTAGTCAACCGTCCTTCGTGCTACCTGGCAGGGCTTGATTGCCACACCTTAGGAATTTCAGGCATAATGCAAGAAGTTCACACAAAGTGGAGTGAATTCGATGCCTCCACCGTCGTTCAACTGCTCATTCGTCATTGCTCGGCTCTAGAAGTGCCCGACGTTTTCACGGAATTTAGCGGACTTCGTGGTATCAAGATTTATAACACGACCATTAAGGAGTGGGGCGAGTCAGCAGCGATCACAAATACCAACCACCCGGGTATGTCATCGTTGTTTCTCGTTCGAGTGAACATGACGGATGGTTTGCTGCCTGCGGGATTTCAGTCGTCAGATTTCCCACCTACTCTTTTCGACATCGAGCTTTGTGTCACAAACCTGCGTTCAATACCTGACAATCTCGACACGAAGTGGCCACCTGATGCAATTCTCCAAGTGGAATACAGCCAACTCACATCGGTCCCCTTGGTTTTGATTCGCCTTCAACCATACTATTTGGCAGTAACTGGCAATCCGATCACCGAACTTCCTCCGGAGATTTTTGAGATTCAGGGAATGCTGTATCTCGGGATCAGCGAGATGCCTATCCGTGAACTTCCACACAATGTGACCCAACTCTCTGCTGCTTTATCCTGGATCTTCATCGGAGAGACCGACATTTCCTTCTTCTGGCGGTGGGTGGATGAACTCATTGAACGCATGAAGGGCAAAGCAAACCCATGGTTAGCTGGGCCAACTCCATACTGTGACGATCTTGAGAAGATTCTGAATGGCACCGCCACTGAGTTCCACGTTCCGCTGTTGCCTGAATACTCCCAGACGATGATGGACCCGTCCGAGGAGAACCGAGCGGTGCTTGTGAATTCGGTCAGGTGTGATCCCACGATCGAAGGACTGTTCTACCCCCTCGAAATCGAAGACAGCAACAATGCCATCAGTACTCCACCTCCGTTGGTGCGGCCAACGTGAAATATCTGCAGCGGGCATTCTTGATAGCCTTCCAAAAACTTAATACTTCGAAGTACAATTTGCATTTACATTTTCAAGTGCGAGCGTCCATGCCCCTTGTCTCACAATAATAAAGTTGTCGACCTTGTACAAGGGTCCGTTACTAGGCGAAGTGAGAATTCTCCGCCCGAGTGTATTACGGTGCTCAGCTTGCTGGATCCCACCAGAAGCATGCCATAAGAAAGTGGAGGCCAGCAAAATGGAAAACATTAGAACTGCAAATCACGGTACCACCACGAGAATAGCCTATCACTACT
This sequence comes from Phytophthora foliorum, assembly GCA_024679135.1. NCBI lineage: Eukaryota > Oomycota > Peronosporomycetes > Peronosporales > Peronosporaceae > Phytophthora > Phytophthora foliorum. Next base: position 5,963 of record JAHWLE010000711.1, read on the forward strand.
TGCTGCGGTGGTTTCTTTGTTTGCCTCATCATTATCCAAGTAACCTGGTTCAAGACTGCATTCACAACTAAAACCTCAGGTTGGAGGTGACGCGGAACGAAGAGATGTCGTCGCGACTGAGGTTAAGCGCCTCAACTGAGGTTGTCAAACTTTCTTACTGGGTCTTTGCAGCATGGTGGACTATTATCCTTGCTGTCCATGTCGTCACCTGCATCTACAATGCACTCTACGCGTACTGCTACTGGAAGCTACAGTACACGTTCCTCAACATGTACCTGGACTCGTTTCACATCGGAATGCCACCGCCCTACCACCATAAAATAGCTATTGTTCATGCCGTCATGTCTACATTACATGCATTGTGCATTTTGCTGATGCTGGGTGGATCAATTCGACAGCGTTCATTAGCTTTTACACCGTGGGCGACCTGCGACGCGGGCGCTAAAATCGAGGAAGTGAAGTCAGATCGGACGAGCTCGATCATTCTCGAGAGCTTTACCAAGATTTACACTACAATCTCAGACCGACGTGGTCTTTGCGGAGTGAACGGAGTCCATTTTCACGCTGTCCACATCTGCCGCGAAATACTTGAGACAGCTTTGCAGACTGTGCAAGCGTATCGTATGAGCATCTTGCTACCAAGGACTCTGCTCAATCGCTTCTACGTCATTCTGCTTGTCATTAACTGCTGGTCATCCGTTATCGTATACTCCCTATTTTTCAAGCGCGATGAGGCCCGTAGACGATTCGTGTGCATTGTTTTGGATTGTATACTCGATCTGATGGCATGCATGGGCGTGGAGCTCATCGTTTTGCTGAGCTATGCGAAGGATTACAAGCCATCACTTCTAGGTTTCCCCGAAATTATGTGGTATGATGACGAATGGGTAGCACGCGCTCTCAATGAGTTTAAGATTGTCGTTGTCGTCTCGTGGTCGGATTTGGCAAGTCGATCCATCTTCTCGCTTGGGCTTATCCTTACCACCATCAGTATGAAGGAGCTGCTGCAATGCTTGCCACGAACAAACTTAAACCGTGTAACCCAGTTTGACGGTACAAATACAAAAACTCCCGAAGCAAGAACCGCGAGTGACAAATTTTGGGCCGACAAACTCAACGCTGTAAGCCCGAAGGCATCAACCTCAATTCCACTTGGGCCGCAGCCCACTAAACGCAAACTTCTCAAGCACAACGACAACTACCGCGACACAAACCTGCACAGTCGTGGTGCACGATTTGTTTTATATGCAGCTCACTTGTTGTTCGGAGCATGGGGTATGTTGGTACTTGGATTTCATATTCAAGCGTCACTGCAACCAACATTGCCACAGTGCCTCATGCAGGTGAGGCCTTGGGCAGTCTCACGGACTTCGTGTTATCTAGCTGGGCTTGATTGTCACGTATTAGGCATTTCTGGTAAAAAGGACGAGGTCCAGGAAAAGTGGAGCGAGTTTGACAGCTCTACCGTCGTTCAGCTACTGATTCGCCATTGTCCTGCGCTTGAGGTACCAGACATTTTCACTGAGTTTCACCAGCTTCGCAACATCAAGTTGTACAACACGACTATCAACGAGTGGGGCGAATCAGCAGCAATGACAAACACGAACCACCCGGGCATGTCGTCATTGCTGATTGTCCGCGTCAATATGACGGACGGTCTACTACCTGCTGGATTTCAATCATCCGATTTCCCACCGAGTCTCTACGACATCGAGATTTGTGTCACCAATCTGCGAACACTACCAGACGACCTTGACACGAAGTGGCCCCCAGACGCGATTATTCAAGTGGAGTACAGTCAACTAACTGAGGTTCCGCTTGTTCTTCCTCGGCTTCAGCCGTACTACCTGGCACTGACCGGCAACCCTATCAAGGAAATTCCGCCAGAGGTTTTCGAGGTTCAGGGAACAGTCTTCCTCAGTATCAGCAACATGAAAATCCGTGAACTACCTCGCAACGTGACTCAACTTTCTGCAGCTTTATCCTGGATCTTCATCGGCGAGACCGACATTTCATTCTTTTGGGCTTGGACGGATGAGCTCATTGAACGCATGAAGGGAAGAGCAAATCCGTGGTTAGCTGGACCCTCCCCTTATTGCGACGAACTCGAGATGATTGAGAACGGCACCGCTACTGCATTTACCGTCCCGCTATTGCCTGAGTATTCGCAGACGCTCATGGACCCGTCTGAGGCGAACCGAGATGTTATCTTGAATGCCGTCCGATGTGATCCTACTATTCAGGGACTGTTTTACCCTCTCGCGATCGAAGACGGCATTAGTGCTATTAGTACCCTGCCTCCACTTGCTCAGAAAGTATGAAGTCATTGCAGAGACCACAACGCAGACGTTGAAACTTTCAACATTTAAGGTCACGCAACGATTCTGTGTTTGCCGTCGACATCAATTAACAATACACGTAGATTACTTTACTAACCCCACAGATATCAACCCTCTGACTCTTGTGATCGACTCAGCAGCAACATGAAGGGTCCAAACGTTGACCCTTGTCACGGTCACGCGAGTACCGTGAAATCAATCGTTGAGGCCCAACCTAAAGGTGTTCCTAGTATAAACATTGATTTCTATGTTGGGCCGGTTCTTCACCTAGCGCTCAAGTAAGAGTAGTTTGGTCGTAAGGAGGGGAAAAAGAAATTTGCTTCATCACGATGCCTCAAAGTGCCCCGACAGCTTCGACAGAATTTGTCATTTTTTCCTACTGGGTATTCGCAGTTTGGTGGGCTATTATCCTGGGAGTCCACGAACGCTTCTGAATCGGTTCTACGTCATGCTGCTTGCAATTAATTGCTAGTGGTCTGCTGTTGCCCACTTTTGTTTTCAAGGCGATGAGGCTCAAAGGCGATTTACATGCATCGTCTTGGATTGTGTGTTAGACCTCGTCGCCTGCATGGGTGTCGAGTTACTGGTCGTGCTGAGTTACGCCGATGAATATGATCAAAGTCTTCAAGGATTCAGCCACCTCAAATGGTATGATGACGAATGGGTAGCACGAGCTCTCAATGAGTTTAAGATAGTTCTTGTGGTCTCTTGGTCGGATCTGGCCAGCCGTGCCATCTTCTCGTTTGGATTGATTATCACCACTATGAATATGAAAGAGCTAATTCGGAGATCGCCATGAAGGGAAAATTGTATCATGCACTCTGTGATTGCAAACTCATTCTGGGGCAATAAAAACACCGTTGCGCGGTCGAGTCTCGCAGCAACTTCGCAGGAACGATTGAAATCTTCAAAGTCGAAGCTTCCCTTAAAGCACAGTCACAGCTACCACGACAGAAACCTGCGCATCCGCTGTGGTCGGTTGCTACTGTTTGGAACTCACTTGTTGTTCGGAGCATGGGGTGTGGTGGTACTTGGATTTCATATTCATGCATCAGTACAGCCGACGCTTTCACAATGCCTCATGCAAGTGAGGCCCTGGGCAGTCTCACGTCCATCTTGTTACCTGGTCGGACTTGATTGTCACGCATCAGGTGTTTCTGGTAAAAAGGACGAGGCCCAGGAAAAGTGGAGCGAGTTTGACAGCTCTACCGTCGTTCAGCTACTGATTCGCCATTGCCCCGCGCTTGAGATACCAGACATTTTCACTGAGTTTCGCCAGCTTCGCAACATTAAGTTGTACAACACGACTATCAACGAGTGGGGCGAATCAGCAGCAATGACAAACACGAACCACCCGGTCATGTCGTCATTGCTAATCGTACGCGTCAATATGACCTACTACCTGCAGGTCTTCAGTCAACTGACTTCCCGTCTGCTGTGTACGACATCGAGATTTGTTCTACAAACCTTCGCGAGTTACCCGATGATCTGGATATGAAGTGGCCTCCGAATGCAATCGTTCAAGTCGAATACAGTCAACTCACCACTGTCCCGCTAGTTCTTACCCGACTTCAGCCGTACTATTTGGCTGTGACTGGTAATCCTATCACGGAGCTGCCGACCGAGATTTTTGAGATTGAAGGTTTGCTGTATCTTGGTATCAGTGAAATGAATATCAACGAGCTTCCTCGTAACGTGACACAATTGTCTTCGACTTTGTCCTGGATCTACATTGGCGAGACCAATGTATTCTTCTTCTGGGCGTGGGTGGACGAACTGGTGGAGCGAATGAAGGACCAGGCGCCTCCATGGCTTGCCGAAACCTCTGCATACTGCAAGGAGCTCGAGAAAATTGAAAATGGCGACATCAATGCGTTTAGCGTTCCGCTATCTCCTGAATACTCCCAGACGTTGATGGACCCATCAGAGGCTAATCGCCGCGTGATTCTCGACGCGGTAAACTGCGATATTGCCGAAGAGGGACTCTTTTATCCTATTGCTATCGAAGATAGCATCAATGCCATTAGTGATCCACTTCCTTTGGTACAACCGAAGTGATGCGAGTCATTTTCAGAACGCATCAGCCATCGTCATTTACAGAAGAAAGGAAGACAATCGAAGTTGAGGCGGGGACCGTCAATATGTATAGCACTTCGCGCACTTGGTGGATGAGCAACTTTCTGAGTTGATCTTTAGCCACCAGAAGCTGTATATGGACAATGGTACTCTTTGGGGACCGAAGTGTCGATTCTCGGAAATCGAGGAGGGTCTGGTGCTCTATCTCGCGATATTATTATAATACTTGATGTAAATGGGAAGACGTGCCTGAGCTACGATAACTGTCGATCTCGCAAAGCATGATCGCCAAAGAGCATCTTCGCGAGTTTCATGACTCCCAGAGCGAGCAAAGCTTGAATGCTGCGTCCAACGATCGACAATATGGTCGCTCATGATATCTTCTGTGCGTCGCGAAGAAATAGTGTTCGAAGAATTCCCTTGAGCGACATCGTCCAGTTGGTTGTTTGGTGAATTTCAAGCTGAGCCAACGCCGACCATCCCCGATGTTTTAGGAGTCAACGCGAATACAGCATGCGGTTTATTTCATAAGTATCCTGCTCTAGCCAAGTTGTCGGACACGGTTTTGGCCCCGTCCTCAATACAAACGGATACGATGTTTATGTGAATAGCGACACGGCGCTTTTTCACTGTGAGTGCCGCAGAACGTGAACATTGGTACGATGTGAACGATTGCTGGTGGGTTGAATACTTCAACGAGAAGTGGTCGATGGTGCTGCTTTTGTGTGAAGTTGGCGAAGTTTCATAACCATAAGAGCAATGGATACGTCAAAATTTAGTGCCTGAGTGGCCGTGCGGAGTGGATTTCTCAGCCAAATTGGTCGTTGTAATGACAACGGGGTCCATTGCTATCGGAGAAAACTGCCTCAGGAAGGCTCGCTTCGAACGTCTCACTTGCGATGAGTACGAGAACTCAAGCCATCGTCAAAAGCAACTACCCTTTCAGTGAGCGAGACTTCAGTACCACCGAAAGGAGGTCTAATACATGGTTTCAAAGGCTTTTATCAGAATTCATCTAGCATACTGCAGTATTAATTTTGTCCAGCAGCATTTTGCTGTGATTCAGCTCTACACGCAGCCAACTTGAAATGGTCGTTACTAGGAACATGCGAACATGCGAACATGCGCGGTGAATAACGACAGAAGCCGCTGAGCTGTTCCCAAATAGTCACTCCCGATTCTCCTTCTTCGCCTCGACACCGACGCTTCACCCGTTCAAAAATGCATCGCGCTAAGCCCAAAGCTCCTCTCAGCGTGCGTTTTACCATCATTTGTTACAAAATGGTATGACTAGGTCTAAGCTGATGGCTGAACATGTAGATCATGGAGAAGAGGATTCCTCAAAACCCAAGGTACAAGAATACGCAGAGCAAGATCGATTCGGGCTCGACAGTGAACAAAGTGCGACTGATCTGTAAGTTTTCGTCGTTTTAATTCATCAACTCTCACGTACGTCTAACGTCGAATTTTCCTGTTTTGCTTTCGATGACTACAGCTCACAAGGAATTCTTGAAGCGCCGTGACGAGACTTTCCGTCGCATTACGTGCCGCTGCCTTGCTGAGCTCTTCAGTGAGTATGAAGACACAGGAAGTGCAAGTCAACCTGAAATGGTTGCGAGGATGGTCAAAGGTGCTAACGGGGAATTTACCATGGAGCGGATTCCTGTCGGAGACGACAACCAAGAGAGCTGCGGTCCTCGAATTGTGAGCTACGACGCTGAGGAGAAGGAGGACTACGACCCACCCTATCTCGTGCTGGACACGCGAACCAAGGAAGAGTTTGCATCTAACCGCATTCACCGTGCCAAGAACTACCCGGCCACCTTTTTGAATCGCGATGTGCTACTGCCGGAGATGCACCAATTCAAGAACCAGGAGACCAAACTTGTCGTCCTCTACGACTTGGATGATAAGGTCGTAGCGCAAACGGCACACACCTTAGTGCAGCGTGGCTTCGACAACATTTACGTGCTCACTGGAGGCATTATTGACTACGCGGACGAGTTTCCCGACCATATCGAAGGCACCCCGTTTCCACCAAAGCCAGTAGACCCGGCCAAGAAATCTACTAAGCGCGACGTTTTCAAGGGTCCATCGGCACTCTCGTCAGCTGCCAGCACTCGAAGTGCCCGCAGTGTCGCCATGCGCCGGAAATGCACCACGTCGGATGTTAGCTCCGTCATGAGCAATCTTACAGTTGCTGAGTCCGTCATCTCCAAGGCTACAGCACGCAAGGAACGCGGCGTCGGTACTGCAAACTACAGGTAGAACCGGAAGTCTTGGCAAGCGACCACAGTATCGTGAGGCTAATTAGCAAAATGCATTCGAACAACATCTATGTATTCGCATTTTCATTGTGACTAGAACCCTTGAGCACCGCCAACACATTTTCCATACACCCAACACTCGGGGTGAGCCAGGTTTTGTCAGCATCCCATACGTGAACACTGGCGGAGAATGAGTATTATATTTGAGGACTTCTTCCATGTCCATGTAGCGGTTAGCAACCTCCGTCAGTGCTAAAGACGTCTGCTTAAAGTAAGTGCCCCGGGAATTTTGTTGAAAGTCCATGTCACGCCTTACACCGAAGGCCGCCACGGAAGTCGTGACACTTTCCTATTGGTCTTTCGTCGTTTGGTGGTTCATTATCCTCAATGTACACGCGGTTACTGGCGTTTACAATGCGCTATACGCCTACTGCTACTGGGTTCTGAAGGACACGTACCTCAACACGTACCTCGACTCCTTCCAAATCGGAATGCCTCCACCATATCACCACACAATCGTTGTCGTTCATGCTACCATGTCTGCACTACATGCACTCTGTATCGGGCTTATGGTAGGAGGTTCGATTTGGCAGCGCTCCCTAGCTTTTACTCCTTGGACATCATGCTGCTCGAGCGGTAAAAGTGAAGTAACGAAGACCGACCGAACAAATTCCATGGTGATGCAAAGCTTCTCGAAGATTTACGACACGATATCGGATCGACGGGGGTTGTGCGGTGTGAATGGAGACCATTTCCATGTGATTCTTGTGTGTCGTGAAATTTTGGAGACGACATTGCAAACTGTGCAAGCGTACCGAATGAGCAAACTACTACCGCGTACTCTGCTCAACCGACTTTACGTCCTCCTCCTAGCAGTAAATTGCTGGTCTTCCGTCGTTATTTACTCGGTTATCTTCAAGGGAGATGAAGCTCGCAGGAGGTTTGTGTGCGTCGTGATAGATTGCGTACTCGATCTCGTCGCTTGTATGGGCGTGGAGCTCATTATCTTGCTGAGCTATGTAAACGACTATACTCCAGAGATCCGAGGTTTTTGGGATTTCTTGTGGCACAATGACGAGTGGGCAGCACAAACTCTCAACGAGTTCCGGATGGTTGTTGTAGTCTCGTGGTCGGATCTGGCAAGTCGAGCTATTTTCTCGTTTGGGCTGGTTATGACGACAACTAACATGAAGGAGCTGCTTCAGCGATTGCCAAAACGTGCAAATCGTGTTACCCAGGCTACTTATACTGATGGACAAAGGACTATCATAAAGCAGACCTCACGAGACAAACTGAATGCCGTTGTGCCAGGTCAAGCAGAGCCCTCCATGAATGATAAAGTGGCACACTCTCGACTTTTAAAGCAGAATCTCCTCGTTAAGACTACTTGTGATAGCTATCGTGGCACAAATATTCGCAGTTGTGCTGGACATGTGATGCTGCGTACAGTTCATTTGCTGTTTGGAGTCTGGGGATTTGCTGTTATTGGCCTTCATATACATGCATCACTGCAGCCAACGTTGCCCCAGTGCCTGATGCAAGTGAGACCTTGGGCAGTATCTCGTCCATCCTGCTACCTAGCCGGACTTGATTGCCACACGTTGGGTATATCGGGCAAAATGGATGAAGTAGAGAAAAAGTTGAGCGAGTTTGACAGCTCCACCGTTGTTCAGCTAGTAATTCGCCATTGCCCGGAGCTGGAAGTGCCTGACATTTTCATCGAATTCAAGGGACTCCATGGTATCAAAGTGTACAACACAACTATCGTCGATTGGGGTGAATCGGTTGCAATCACGAACGCGAATCACCCTCAGTTGGTGTCGCTATATATCGTTCGTGTCAACATGACTGACGGTTTACTGCCAGCTTCATTCCAGTCTTTCGATTTCCCGCAAATGCTGTACGACATTGAGATCTGTGTCACTAACTTGCGCGAGTTACCGAACGACCTGGACACCAAGTGGAACGCGGGCGCAACTGTCCAAGTTGAATACAGCCAGCTAACTTCCGTTCCTACGGCCCTTTTGAGATTAGAGCCGAGCGTGTTGGCTGTGAGTGGCAACCCGATCATGGAACTTCCTCCGGGAATTTTTGAGATCACCGGCTTGGAAAAGCTGGGAATTGGCGAGATGAATCTCAATGAATTACCGCAAAGCGTGACGAATGTGTCGCCCATACTCTCGCTGATCTTCATTTGTGATACCAACATATCGTTCTTCTGGTCATGGGCTGATCTGCTTGTAGCGCAATCAGCTATGTGGATAGCTACATCATCCCCGTATTGCACTGATCTCGAGAAAATTGAGAATGGTACAGCTGACGCATTTAGTGTGCCTCCAACGCCAGAGTACTCGTCGATCCTGATGGACCCATCCGAGGAAAGCAGGCAGATCATATTGAACGCCATTTATTGCGACGAGTTCGAAGGGCTGTTTTACCCGCTTGCTGTCGAAGACTTCTACTTGGCTATCAGCACGCCACCAGAATTGGTTAGACCGAAACAAAACATCACAAACAGCTGAATAATAGTACCGACCCATTTTTTCAATCATCCACGCGTTTATCGCGGTTGTACATGGCATTTGTATCATGCTGGTGTGTGAACGCTTTGGCAAGGGTTTGTTGCTGGCGGGATTCCAGTGTCAGAATATCCGCTAATCTTGTTCGTTTTATCTACATCGAATACAATCGGCTGACGAGTGCTTCGCTAGTCTCGAGCGGTATTATCTGTCCACGGCATGTATGGGAAGCTGAGTCGTCGACATATTGCACTGAGTTGGAGAAGAACGACACTATTACTGCTTTTAACGTTCGCCGGCATATTCTGATGAGCCTAGGTCTTCCATATCTACTCGCTTTCGATGATAACATCAACGCTTTCACTAGTTATGAATACAGATGCAAAACCTAAGTGCAGAAGCGATGAGTTCCTCAAATACAAACAGGATTGAGATTTCCTCTTCGATGCTTCCTTTACAGTATTTGCTCACAATCGATACTTGAGAAGTGTTTGTGACGAGGGCTCTTTGTAAACATGAAATCAAAAACTGCATTGCCGAACAGGGACGGAGATGGAGTACTATATTTGAAGTTTGAGCTCACAAGAAACGCTACATCAGTTGAGAACAGGATGCCACGACTCGTACAGAGATCCTTAACAGAGGTCGTAAAACTCTCATATTGGACGTTCGTCGTTTGGTGGTTCATTATTCTCGCCGTGCACATGGTCACTGGTGCCTACACTGCGCTCTATGCTTACTGTTACTGGGAACTGCAGGACACTTACCTCAATAGGTATTTCAATTCGTTCCAGATTGGAATGCCACCTCTGTATCACCACAGAGTCGTCATTGTCCACGCTGTCATGTCTGCACTTCATGCAGTGTGCATCTTGCTCATGCTCGGAGGTTCGATGTGGCAGCGCTCGCTAGTGTTTACCCCATGGGCATCTTGCAGCACTGAAGACAAGATGGACGGAACAAGCTCGATCACGATGCACAGTTTCTCGAAGATCTACGACGTGATATCGGATCGGCATGGCTTTTGCGGCGTGAATGGGAGTCACTTTCACGCGCTGTTGATTTGTCGTGAAATTGTGGAGACAGCGTTGCAGACCGTGCAAGCGTACCGAATGAGCATTCTGTTACCAAGGACACTGCTCAACCGATTCTACATCATATTACTGGTGATTAACTGCTTCTCGTCCGCTGTTGTCTACTCTGTTTTCTTCAAAGGTGACGAGGCTCGCAGGCGGTTTGGCTGCATCGTATTGGACTGTATGCTCGATCTCATGGCCTGCATGGGCGTGGAGCTCATAATCTTGTTGAGCTATGCACACGACTATAATACCCAGTTTCGTGGATTTGAAGACTTCCTTTGGCGCAATGACGAGTGGGCAGCACGAGCGCTCAACGAGTTTCGGATGGTCGTGGTTGTCTCTTGGTCAGATCTAGCAAGCCGCGCCATCTTCTGGTTTTGACGACAACCAACATGAAGGAGTTGCTTCGGCAGCTACCCCGAAGAGGAAATCGCGTTGGTCTGACTGCTTCTGCAGAATCAACTCAGGGAAGCTTCGGGAAAATATTGAAAACGATTGTACCGACCCAGTCGAAGCTCTCTTGGTCAGCCACGCCATCGAGTTCTCAGTCCTCAAAGCAAAACCTTCAGGTCAAGAACAATGACAGCTATCGCAGCGCAAGCCTGCGTACTCGTAGCGGACGACTGCTGTTACGTACAGCTCATCTACTGTTCGGGGCTTGGGGTGTTGTGGTACTTGGATTTCATATCCATGCATCGGTACAACCAACGCTGCCACAGTGTCTGATGCAAGTAAGACCGTGGGCAGTGTCTCGTCCATCGTGCTACTTGGTCGGTCTCGATTGCCACACCTTAAGTATATCCGGCAGATCAGAAGAGGTAGACGCGAAGTGGGGGGAATTTGATAGCTCCACGGTGGTTCAACTCCTGATTCGTCATTGCCCAGCCCTAGAAATGCCAGACACTTTTAGCGAGTTCCACGGAGTTCGCGGCATCAAAGTGTACAACTCAACTATCGTCGACTGGGGCAATTCTGCTGCGATCACAAATACGAATCATCCTCAGATCGTCTCGCTATATATCGTTCGTGCCAACATGACGGGTGGTTTACTACCTGCCGGATTCCAGTCGATTGATTTCCCGCAGAATCTGTACGACATCGAGTTTTGCGTCACAAACCTCCGCACGCTACCTGATGATCTGGACAGCAGGTGGCACCTCAACGCGGAAATCCAGATCGAGTACAGCCAGCTAACGATGGTCCCTCCAGTGTTGTTGCGGTTAGAGCCTAAGTACTTGGTTCTTACCAGGAATGCAATTGCAGAAGTTCCTCCAGAAATTTTTGAGATCCCAGGCTTGGTAAGCCTCGGAATTGGCAACACAAAACTCGACGAGCTCCCACGCAATGTGACGCATTTATCATCAGCATTCGAGATCATTTTCATCACCGGGACCAAAATCTCGTTCTTCTGGCCGTGGGCAGACGCCATTCTAGAGAGAGTCGCCGTCTGGGTAGCAACAGCCTCTCTGTATTGCGTCGACCTCGAGAAAATCCTGAACGGCACCGCCAACAGCTTCCCCGTCTCGTCGCCGGACTACTCTCCCATTCTAATGGATCCGTCCGAGTCAAACCTGCAAACCATCCAAAACGGCATTATCTGCGAGGGGTTCGAGGGTCCGTACTACTACATCTCCCTTGACGACGCCAACATGGCCCTCAGCACTCCCCCTCCCCTGCAAACACCATAGCAACCCTCCTTCCGCTAAAATTCATCCTTTTCATTAGCAACACCCTATTTTGTCAACATGACCACATCATCCTCGACGCTTGAACCTCAATGCACTCACACCGCTTGGGCGTAGCTGTTCATGGCAATTGCCATCTCAATATCCTGTTGAAAATACAACATTAACGTTCCAAAATACCACATTAGCGTTCCAACATGTTGAAAATCCGACAAATAGCGAGATATCCCACGCACGTTCTTGGAGAGGCCCCCGCAGTCGTGGGTGCTCAGCGTCACGTCCACGCGGTTGTACACGTTGAACCACTCTGGGTGGTGGCCCATTTGCTCCGCCAGCAGCGCCGCGCGGCCCATGAAGCCCCAAGCCTCGTTGAAGTCGCGGAACTCGAAGCTGCGGCGGATGGCGTCGCGCTCGGGCACGCGCT
>JAHWLE010000712.1:3101-18334 GCA_024679135.1 Phytophthora foliorum
GTGGTACTGCTTGGTGCAGTCCGGACACTTGACGCTCGTGATGACGAACGTGACGCTGCACGAGTTCTGCACCACCGCGTGGTTGGCCACTTCGCGCTGCAGCGTGAGCCGCAGCTTGACGCGCTTCGAGTGGGGCTCGGTCCAGATGAAGCCGGCGTCGATGAGCTTGGCCTTGCTGAGCCCTGGCACGCTCTTGAGGCACAGCGCCAGCAGCTCCGTGGACTCCCAGTCGCACGCGAGCCACGCGCCCGACGCGCTGCTGAAGTGCTGCGCTTTGCCTTTGGACTGGAAGCGCAGGCAGCCGCGGCACTGCACCAGCTCGCAGCTCGTGTCGATGCCCTCGGCCACGTCCACCTCGGACGCGATGCAGGACGCGCACATGTTCATGGCGTTGGCCTCGATCTGGGCGCCGCACATGCAGCACGAAATGGCCATTTTGCTGGGTTTGTGCCTTTTTGGAAAGTGAGCTGCGATTGGCCGAAGAGACAAAATGAGTGATTGCGTCATCGGGGTTGAAAAGTCAGACTTTGGCGAAAAGCTAGATTGAACTGAGGTTTTTAAAGGTCTAAAAACTGCCAACTGATAACGTACGCCTGCCGTTCACGTTCTGCTTCTTCGAGATGGCGGCCAGCTAGCACGACGCTCACGCAGGATGAACTTCTCCGCGAGTTTGCATTTGCGCTCCTTTTCGAGAATTATTCTACACTGTAACTTCGTAGATTGCATGACGTGCAAGTGCAAGAGCAGCAACCCTTCGTTCGGCGAGAAGAAGACCATGAACTAAAGGTATTGATTTGACCTTCTCAGTACTAGTAGGCTGTACTAGTACTGAGAAGGTCAAATCAATAACTTTACAGCCCAACAGTTTTTTTTTTCTTCTCAAATACCCAATTCTCAATCCCAAGAATCAGAAGTCTTGGAATCAGTTCTACACTCATACTAAAACTCAAAGTCCCGGTACTTCTCCTCCGTTCGTGCGCCATGGGTCTCTCCTCGGGCGAGCGATCTCCGATGCTGCCCACCAAGTCTGCTGCAATTGCCGACCCCTCCCGCCGTCCCCTGCCCGTTGCAATCGGTTGGTTGGCGCTGGTCTCCGCTGCGTTGGCGCTGCTGGGACTGTCCGCTGTCAACTGTCCCACTTGGAATCGCCAATCCACCCAAAGCATTGCAAACACCGCATCGGTTGCTGCCCCCACCACGTTCCCGATGCTCCCCGACGGGTCGAGGGATTTGCTGCCTCTTTGCCGGGAGAAATTCATCTCCCAACCGCTCGACCATTTCCGAGCTGACGGCGAATCCAGCGACGGAGCGTTCGATCTGCGGTACTTCGTGTGCTCGCCCCAGAACTTCGACCCGACGAACGGGGCGATTTTCTTCTACGTGGGCAACGAGGCCGACGTGACGCTGTACCTCAACCACACGGGGATCATGTGGGAGAACGCGGCGGCCTTTAACGCCCTCATTGTGTTCGCCGAGCACCGGTACTTTGGAAAATCCGTTCCGTTCGGACTGGACGTGTTAGACCACATGGAGTTCTTGTCGACGCAGCAGGCGCTAGCGGACTATGCGGTGCTGATCGAGACGTTGAAGGGGGAGCTGCGGGTGGACGTCCCGGTGATCGGCTTTGGAGGGTCCTACGGCGGCATGCTCGGCACGTGGTTCAGGATGAAGTACCCGCACATCATTGACGGCGTTATCGCTGGATCGGCGCCTGTCGTCAACTTCTTCGGCGACCCGGATCACCCTGCGGACACCGAGGCATTCAACCGCGTGGTGACGTTTGACATGTCGGAAGACGCGGGTGCGGCGGCCAATTGCATCCCGAACCTTCGACGTGCGTTGAAGGCGGCTGTCGACATGGTGCAGACAGACAATGGACGACACGAACTGGCAAAACTCCTTCGACTGTGCGATGAAGACATGCTGCAGACGTCTGACGACGTTATCTCAGTCGCCTCTGAGGCGTATGGAGACCTGGCGATGGGAAACTACCCGTACCCGACCTCGTACATCATGGACGGAAATATCGATCTGCCAGGCTACCCCATGCGTGCTGCTTGCGAGCCTCTCGCTGGAGATTTTGCCCAAGGAGACAAGACAGGGTTGATTATCTCCTTCCGCGAAAGTCTCGCTGTGTACTACAACGCCACCAAGAGCGAGACCTGCTTCTTTCCGGTAGCCCCCGTTGACAATACCACTAACGACGCTGAGTCGTCTGACGCCACGAAGCAGGCCAAAATTGACCAGAAGGGCAACTTCTGGGGCTACCTGGAGTGTTCTGAGCTTTACATGCCCATGAGCACCGATGGAGTGAATGACATTTTCCCCGCGATTGTAGTGAACGTGTCGCAGGATGACGCTGCCTGCTTCGAACAGTGGGGTGTTCACCTGAAACCTCACTGGGCGCAGACTGAGTACGGCGGTATGAAGGCTCTACGCGCTGCGAGCAACATTGTCTTCAGCAACGGCAACTTCGACCCATGGTCTGGCTTGGGAGTGCTCAAATCCCTTTCGCCTTCGGTGGTGGCCGTACCCGTTCCAGGAGGAGCGCACCACCTAGACCTGTTCTTCTCGCACCCGCTTGACCCTCCTGCCGTGACTGAGGCACGCCAAACTGAACTAGCGTACGTGCGCCAATGGATCGATGAGTTCTATGCGTACAAGCGAAAACTGACCTCTGAATGAAGTTTTTCGCCACGAAGAGCAAGTGAGGCATACACTGTCAATAACAGCAGCGACGCTTTTGCAAGGACACATTAGGTTTGGCGATGTACGAGCATTGGACCAGTCCACAATAGGAGAGTTCAAAACTGTGGCATCGTATTACGTTAAGGACCAACTAGTAGCTGCGCGGATCATTATCGCGCCGGACATGTGTAAAGTTGCCTTGTGGTAATGTAGCGGCCCGTATTGTACTATGTGATGTCCTCGGGGGCACGTATAACCCTTGTGAAGGTACTCCCCTTGACATGTTGCCTGATGTGCCTACGCCTGTAGGAGTTCCTTTCTTGGAGCCACTCCATCCCGTGCCATTGGCGTAAGGATTTTGTGCGGTTTTCCCACCTGCAGCAGTTCTCTTCGGTGAGTAGATGTCCATGGAGCTAGGCAGACTCGAGACTACAAAACCACCGTTCTTGATGCCACCGCGTTTTGATGAGGATTGTTGTACTCCGTACGGGTTCTTCATGTACGACGAAGGCGGGGGTTTTGGCGATGGAGTCGAGTACGGATGGACAGCAGGACCTCCTCCTCCTAGACGACTGCCATGTGATGTCATGGAAACACGGACATTGTCGTGCAGGCCGATGTACGTCATGTGTTCAATTGGAACGGGCTGTCCATAGTTTGCATAGTGTTCTGAAATGGGGGGCACGGCACCTGGCGGCACCATAAGCTTTTTGTTTTGAGAGAAGAGGGGACTGGAGCGGCCGCTGTCTCCGACGGATCCACCACCTCCGGAACTGCTATTGGTGTTCACGCTGACCGTTGTGGCTGTGCTACTTGTCGTGGAACTTGTGCTGGATGAGCTGTTCATAGCACCTTGCAACGTTGGTAAATGGTAAGCACCTCCAGGAACTCCGGTGCCGAGACCAACTCCTGGGGGTGTCTTCCGTGGCACAGCGTGTGCGTTGGTACTACTATTACTGTTGTCGTTGACTGCCACACCGCTCTTATCCTTCTTCGATGGCAAGCTTACCACTGGCGCGAAGAAGGGTTTCACGAGAGGCTTCGAGTTGTCGACACCAATATTTGCTGTCATCACACCGCTCCCCAAGGGATCGTTGAAACTTGATATCGGGGCGGGTATTACAGGAATGGGACTAGCTAATGCACCTCCACGCGAAGGTTTGCGAGATCGCTTTTTCCTCACAGCAGCCGTGTCATTGAGATCGCGAGTGATCGCATCCTGCAGCTCCGCTTCAAACGCTTCATGCGAGTTCTCGAAAAATGGATGTTTGAGCAGCTCAGCGCACGTCCAGCGATCGAGTGGTTCGTCAATAATCGTTTGGCGTAGGAAATCGAGAGAGGTTTTGTCCATGCTTGGAAAGCGGGTCTCGAGAGGCTCAAGATCCGTCGCATGGGGCAGTTTGACCCCGACGTAGAGCGCATTTTTGCGGAAGAGTTCGTGTTGCCTAGATGTGATCCGTCCGAGACATCGAATAATGTGGTAGAGCTGATCAATGTCCGAGTCTCCAGGAAACAGCGGCAGTCCCGTGGCAATCTCCGCGAACATGCAGCCGATGGACCACACATCTACTGCCTTGCCGTATGATACGTCTCCCACGAGCAGCTCCGGTGCACGATA
This sequence comes from Phytophthora foliorum, assembly GCA_024679135.1. Classification (NCBI taxonomy): domain Eukaryota; phylum Oomycota; class Peronosporomycetes; order Peronosporales; family Peronosporaceae; genus Phytophthora; species Phytophthora foliorum. The sequence continues at coordinate 7,408 of JAHWLE010000712.1, forward strand.
CCATCGCGTGGACACGTACTCGGTATATTTGGCGCCGGCAGAAGCCAGAGGTCGAGCAAAGCCAAAGTCACAGAGTTTAAGCACACCATTCCGAGACACGAGCAGGTTTTCAGGTTTGATATCGCGGTGGATGATGTTGTGTTGATGGCAGAAATTGATGGCGCGGACGAGCTGCCACATGAGCTTCTTGAGTGTGAGTGCGTCCAGCCCGTCTGGATGGCGCTCGATTTCCTCCAAGATCGTCTTCTCCACATACTCAAACACCAAGTAAAGTTTGCCTTTCATGCGAAAGACCTCGAGTAAACTCACGATATTCTCGTGTTTGAGCTGCTTGAGGATCTTGATCTCGCGAAGTGCCGTCTTCTTGACCTGTTCATCGTCGTCCGACTCCTTAAACTTTTTGATGGCGACGATCTGGCCCGTGACCTTGTGCCGGCATTTGAGCACCACGCCGTACGTTCTAACCCCCAGCAACAAGTACAGCATTTAGTGATCTGATCCCTTTGCAGGCTGCACGTCACGTCGGACTCACCCTTCACCGATCGTGCCGAGACTTTCATAGTTCTCCATGCGGCCCAACTGGCACGGAGTCTCAGCAACCCGTCGCAGTCAGGTCAATGCCACGCGGTTCAACCCCCTGTTCACAGAGAGCAGCGTCGTTCTTGGAATCGAAGAAACAGCAGTTCGTTTCCAGTATTCTGGTCACCGTCGCGCTTGTATTGATAGCTTCGAGGCTTGACCTCGCCTCAACCCGCTAAAATTATCGTCTCTCACTGTCTCCTGCGTGTCAAGCCCCTGCTTAGCAGCTAAGAGAAAGCCGATCAACCTCCAACAATTTGTCAGCCAGCAATCAGAATTTTCTCCGCCGTGCCAGTCTACACAATGATTCTACAACAAATACTGCTGTACATGTAATCTAAACAGCATAATGCTCTATGTGGTTGATAATTGGAGCAGGAAGTCAAGTGAGACCGTCACGAACGACATGGCTACATTTCGCTAGTCGTGCGTGGCAAAAAGTATCTTTGATCTTCAAGGGTCGTAGTGCCTGGTAGTTTCCCGTGTTGCAATGCGGCAGCAGCAGGATCCGCGCGATGACCAAGACGAAGAGGAGGAGGAGGAGCAGGTTCGAGAGCGGGACTTGGTGGAAGCTTACGTGGCCGAACACGCGCTCGAGTCGTCGCTGAACGACGCGATCAACCAGGTGGTGGCCAGTCGGCCGGAGGACCCATTCCTCATGCTCTCGTCGCTGCTGTACGCACGCGCGACAGCCAAGCGCGGGATCTTCTACGTGCAAGTGTGCGAGGTGCTGGACGCTTCGGGCGAGCCGACGGTGTTGGTGCGACTCCACACTGGCAAAGGGGTCTTTGAAGGCTGCTGTTCCGCTCAAACCGCGGGGATCTCGGACCGTGAATGCAGGACCCAGTCTCGAGAGCACGAAGACGATGGCAACGACGTCAGCAATGCAACGATTGACATCCCACCGAGTAAACAACGCTACGGCGGACGAGGATACTCCAAGATTACAGCAACAGCGCAGGAGGTTTTAATGGAGAAGCTCGTGAACACGGAACCGACAGATCAAAGCGAACTCGATAGTGTTTTGCAGGACCTAGAGACGACAGTGGGGCGCAACGTGTGTCTTGCAACTTCACTAGCGATCTGCCAGGCTGGAGCCAAGTATGCTGAGATGCCACTTCGAGAATACGTGGCCAAGTTGCAAGAACTGCCGCCCGAGAATCAGTGTGTCCCCATGCCGATCTTCAGTGTCGTAAATGGCGGCAAGTACGCGTCTAACAAACTGTTCGCGCAGGAAGTGTTGATGACACCAACAAGCGCTGCGAATTTTGCAGACGCGCTGCAGATCGCGGTCGAGTTCAACACTGCATTGCACGCACAACTTGAAATGCGCGGCGTCGGCTTCACCAACCGCGGAGCATTTGGTGGATATTCCCCACAGCTTCAGACTCTTGCTGAAGTCTTCCAGGTGCTTCGAGCAGCTTTAGATGATGTTCGGGAGCGGCTTGAAGACCCGGACGGACATGTGATCTCCCCTGCCAGTGCATCGCCGTTACAAGTGGACTTTGGTGTTGATTTTGCAGCGTCCGAGTTTGTTGTTCCGTCAGCGAGAACAGATAGTGATGGTACAGGCCTGAACGAAGACGACAACGACACACCTCGGTCGTTTACGTACAACACGGATCGGTGGGTGCCTGGATCGAGTGGCGCGCTCAAGAATAGTGACGAGTTGCTTGACATCATTCGCAGCACCATGAAGGATCTGGAGATCACTACAGTTGTAGATCCTTTCGATGCTGGCGACGTCAAGATGTTTGCAGCACTGCACAGCGCTGAAAACGACTCGGACAATAGCGCAGTGGCAGACCCTGCTGATAATGGTGGAGCTGCTAAAGGTGGAGTGAATGTTGCGAAGGAGGGCGCTGGACTTGGAGGAGATCCGAACTGCCGCGTACAGATTGTAGGTCGTGAAATCGTGGAGCGATATGGTTTGGCTGCTTTAAACGAGGAGCGTGCATGCAACACAGTGCTTCTAGTACTGCATCAGTTCCCGACGGTGTCAAGACTACTGCAAGCCATCACGAATGCGCAACATCTCGGACTCGCTGTCATCCTGGGTGTTTCGAGTGGCCATCCTGGCGCCGATGCCGAGATTCTTACCGCTTTTGCTATGGGCACGGGTATCGGCCAAGTCAAGTTCGGTGGAGTTCTTGGCGCTGAGTGCCAAGACAGATACCGCAAAATGCTACTTGAGAGCCAAGAGCCCGGTGCTCCACCCTTTGTAGGTGGACGTGCCTATCGTCGTTGACGGAGATAACAAATTCCTAAGTACTTGTATTTGATCGTTACAATTGCGCACGCCGCGCCGATTTGCTCTTCATGCTCATAGTTGCTCGCCATTTCGCTATCTTTCATACGTGCCTCTCCTCTGTTTCACTGTCTTCCTCTTCCATGGACTCGTCCAAGTCAAAGGATTCGTCCATATAGTCCTGCTCGGCTTCACTAGCGCTGTCATCTTGAACAGCTATCGGAGTTGACGTCGTGTATGTTGTCGATCTCAACGGAGAGGGTATTGGGCTCGCGTGGTCAGTCATCGCTCTGTCAGTGAAGTCCATGGCGCGAGTGGGCTGCTCGAAATTCAGTTTAGCATGAGGACACAAAGGTGCTCCAGCGCCAACTCCGGTATCTTCATTATCTAACGGAAGTGAAACCTCACCAAACTCGTCCTCCTGCGATCGAATGGAGGCCTCGCCGAATTCGTCCTCGTCGTGCGACTTGGAGCCGATCGATGCCTCGCCAGACTCGTCTTGATCATAAGCTCTGGGTTCGATTGATGGTTTGCCAAAGTCGCCCTTCTCACGAGATATGGAGTGCAATGTCTCTTCGCCAAAGTCATTTTGCTCTCTTAACGTGGAATAGGCCGATACCTTTTCAAACTTGTTCTGCTGATGAGCGTAAGATGGAATAGGTGGACCGACAAGCTGAACCTCTGCGTGCCTCTGAATTGATGCCTTTCCAAACTCGTCTTCTTCATGAGATCTGGACCTCGCGGAGTCTTCCCCAAACTCTTCGTCGCGGGATTGGATTGAAGCCTCGCCGAATTCATCATCTATGCGTGATTCAGACCTAGCAGCATCATCACCAAACTGATACTTGCGCGATTGGACCAAAGCCTCGTTGTCTTTCTGTGAATCAGACCACGTAGAACCTTCATCGCGCGATTGGATTGTGGCTCTACCAAACTCGTCGTTTTCGCCAGATCTCGACCTCGCGGAACCTTCACTTAACTCTTTCACAATCGGACCCTCGTTTTCATCGCGTGATTGGATTGAAGATTCGCCAAATTCATCATCTTCTCGCGATCGGATTGAAGTATCTCCAAATTCATCATCGTCATCACCTCGCGATTGAAGTGAATTCTCTCCAAACTCGTCATCGTCATCAACAAGTGGTTTGGCGAAGCGGCTAATTTGTGGCTGCTGCGTTCTCATGCTAGAAGCGCTTTGCTGCAGAAGAAACCGTTCACCTTCGTCCATGTCGTTATCTTCCTCAATGCCTTCTGACGGAAGTGATATCTCTCCAAACTCGTCGTCATCGTCAGGAAGAGGTTTAGTGAATCGACTGATGTATGGTTGCTGCTTTTTCATCCCAGAACCGCTTTGCTGCAGAAGCAAGTGTTCAACTTCGTCCATGTCGTCATCTTCTTCAAGGTTCAGTCGACGAGAGTCCATGCCAAATCGGTTCAGGGTCGCTGCAAACGTCGGCTGGGTTGGGATAGACATTGTTTCTTCTTCTGAGCTTTCATCATCCTCCATTCGGAGCGACATGCCAGAGGCTGCTTCAATGCTGCCACTGGTGTCGTTGTCATCATCTACAGTCAAGCCTCTATCCAATAAACATTCTGCCTCTCGAAGCTGCTCTTCGGACCATTCGTCTTCATCTTCTTCCTCTGGGCGCTTCATTGGCTGAGGGGATAGATCAGCATCCGGACTTGCACTAACTTCGTCATCTCGATCCGACATCACGTCCGCATCAAATGAGCTCTCTGATAGCGAGTCTGGATTGGAAATGCCAGCAGAACTGCGCTCAATGTGATTATGAATCTCCACGTCGTCAGTCACCCGAGTCTGTGAGTCACTGTACATGAACCTGCTAGTTGTTCTATCCAGAGAAACCATTTCGTACTCGCCAGTTGCCACGCTCGAAGCTGACTCTTCCAATTCATGCACTCTATCAAGTCGATCTACCGGTGCATCGTCATTATCCAGGCTTGAGGATGACTCGTCTAACGTGCTGTCCTCATCAAGTCGATCTGCGAGCCTAACGATATCCACACTTGTCGCTGATTCTTCTAAAGCATTATCCTCATCAATTTCCACTTGCAAACCATTTGCTGAGCTTGAGGAAGATTCGTCTAATGCATTGCTCTCATCTGCCAGCGCACCACTTATGCTTGATGCTGATTCTTCTAGAGCCTCCTGCGAACTGCATGTCATGCTTGCTGCAGATTCTTCTAATGCATTATCACCATCAATATTCTCCTCGTGTAATCTGCTTGCCATGCTTGATGCAGGTTGATCTGAAACAGCGCTCGTGTTAGCTTGATCTGTGAGCGCACCACTCGCCATGCTAGAAGTTGATTCTTCTAAAGTGTTGCCTTCTCCAACTCGATCAACTACACCACTGTGTGTACTTGATGCTGATTCTTCTAATACATTGCTCTCGTCCACATGATCAAGTTGATCTGCCAGTGCATCCTTTTCAACGCATAACGCTGATTCTTCTAAGGTGTTGGCCTCATCAAGGTGACCTGCAGAAACACCACTAACCATGCTTGACGAAGACTCCTCCAGTACATTATCATCGCAGCGTTGATCCATTGGTGCCCCACGAGCAAGGCTGGATGAAGACTCGTCTAACACACTGTCTTCATCAAGCTGGTCGCTTAGTCCAGTGTTTTTCACCGACTCTTCTAATGCATAACCCTCATCAAGTTGATCCTCCAGCACACCATTATCCACGCTTGATGCCAATTCTTCGGGTGCACTCTTGCCAACGAGTTCATCACTACGTTGCTCTAGTGTTCGCTCATCGCTCGTATCTGCAGACAGCTCGCTACCAGACAATGCATCACCTTCAAACGAATTCTCTAGTTGTAAGTTTTGTGCAATTCGCGTTGATTCTAAAACGTCAGTGCCATCTTCCACATAGCCAGTGGTCTGATGTGCCTCCAGGTTATCAGTGAATTGAGTACTGTTGGCTTCGCTGTCATTTTCCGACACCATTGAGCCATCGAGCGAACTCTCGTCGGTGGCGTTTGGCACAACGTAGTCTTCTGTAAATGAATGTTCTTCTTGTGCTTCGTCGTCGTGTGCTGGTATTTGTAGTGCTTCACCCACGTCAGAGCTCATAAGTGCTTCCTTGCTTTCGAGAGCAGACATCATCGCATTATCGAACGAGCTTTCTTCAAGTGGGTCTAGCTCATCTGCCTCATCCTCTGACCTCATATCTTGCTCAGAGTCGCTTAGCTCAGCTTGCTCAACCGCTTCTGCGCTCGTACCAAGGTCGATACTTCCTGCATGACCAAGCTTTGCCATCTTGGTGTCATCAACCGACTCCTCTCCTAACTCTTCACCATCAAACGATTCCTCTCGTAGCTCAGCATCATTTACTGTTGCCAGATGCTTCTCTGCGGTCTCGGTACGCACAAACGATGTTGCAAATTCATCACTGTCATCACATTCATTATCAATATGTGGTTTCACCTGCTTACTAGAGTGCGCAAGGCTCTTCTCCAGCATCAGCCTTTCCACTTCATCCACGTCGTCGTCCTCGCCACCGCCACTAAAGCCCACCGAGCTCCACTTGGACTGTATCTTGGTTCCCTCAATCTTGCGGTCGACACCCGACACCGGTCCATTGACATCATCATCAATCCTATCCTGCTTGCTCCTGAAACTGTCCTCTGCAATATCAACACTTGAATCTTCATCTTCATCAAGGTTAGATGTGTCTAAAGAGGCCACTCCCTGCTCTTCATGGCTGTTTTCCTGCTCATCACGCACAACATGTTCAGCGATCACCAATTCATCACAAACTTCGGACTCATCATGACTCAGCTCGCCAATTGAATCCTGTCCATCCACACTCGCATTTTCATAACTCGCACCTTCTCCCTCGTGGCCCATAGGGCTCTCCTGCTCCTCGCCTTCATGCTCCACGTCAGGCTGATCCACGTCGCGCTTCTCCACTTCCGCGTCATTCAACTCATCCTCCTGCGCCGCATCCGACGTCTCACTAAAGTAGTCCTCCTTAGCCTTCTCCAGCGCGAGCGCAATCGCAGCACCGTCAACAGCTGCGTTTTGCGAGTTCGGTGGTCGGGGAGCAACTCCCTTATCGTCACTTTTCTCGTTACTCACGGGGCCCTGAGAAACACTGTCCGGGAAAAGTGAACCAGAGTCATCATGAAGATCTAACACAGCGTCCCGTAACCGCGACTCCACCTTCCGAAGCTTCTCTACAATCTCAGGGGCAATCGAAGCGTACTTTTGCATCCACCGGAAGTCATTCAGAAGGTTTTCGTCGCCGCCCATCGAGCCATGAGCCACAAGCAGTGCATTCAAGAACTCAGCGTTCATCAAAATCTCCTGCTCCACTGACTGGACCTTGGCCAGTTCACGCGCACTCTCCGAACGGACGCGAGTTAGCTTCTCCTCTTCATCGAAGACACTCGCACGCAGCTCACTCCACTCCATGATACCGCAGCAGACCGTAAGTTTCTGGTATAGAGACTGAACTTCAGCAGTCATCGTTACAATCTCCTGGCGGGAGGCAGTGAAGTCCTTTTGCAGGTTTGCAGCGTTGTTCTCATCCGGCTGGAGGGCAGCAGTACGTTCTTCAAGATCCTTCAGCTTGCTCTGCAACTCACCCAGATCATGGTACTTGAGATTCTCCACTGCACGAATCTTCTCACGAACAGAAGCAACAGCAGCGGTCAGCGTCTTGTTTTCCGTACGGAGTTCCTCCACCTCGCGCTCCTTCATCTCTGTACGCCGCTGGTACGAAACCTCACGTTTAGCGCGGTCCTTCTCCTCTTCCTGCAGCTGACGCTCAAGCTGACGTTTCTCCTCACGCAAATTCGCCATTTCGTCGCTGAACTCATCCGATCCCTTCGCGATGATAGCGGACTTATGGTACTGCTCCTTCAGTTCCTCACGAAGCTGGTCCACAACCGACTCCAGCTCACGGATCTGTGTTTCGTGTTCCTTCACCTGGTTGTCCAGTTCCTGCGCAGTAGCGCTGTCCGCAGCTGCCTGCTTCACAGTCAGTTCGTACTCAGCCTGAAGCCGCTCCAGCTCGTGCGCAGTGCGACGGTGAGTTGCGTAGAGCGCGTCGAGGTGGTGCGTGATGGCTTCATCGTCGCTCAGTTCAGCATCTTCTGCAACTTCGTTCTCCCCCGAGGCGTTTGCGGCCTGCACCAACTCCTCCAGAATACGCTTGAGACGTGACTGCAGCTGCTGCTCACGGTGCTGAGAAGCCTGCAGCGTGGTTGTCAGCTTAGTCATCTGGTTCGTCAGCTCCGATCGGACGTTCTCCAGATCCTTGCTCGACTCAGCCTTCAATACCTTCACATCAGCGTTCAGCTTGTCGATTGTATCCTCCAGATCCTGTTCACGCGAACGAGAACTCTCGCGCTCCTGGTTGAGCTTCAACGTGAGCGAATCGATCTGGGCAACGTAGCGACTCTGCATCTCTTCCTGAGCCATTGCCATTTCGACCAGCCTTTGGCGGTTGGCCTCATCTGACTGTTTTGCCTCCTTCAGCGACATTTGCTTCTCCTCAAGAGTGCTCGACACTTCGGCGAGCTCAACACGAAGTTTGTCAACCTCAGACTGCATGTGACTCTTAATAGCACCCAGCTCCTCCTCCCTCTCGGCGGATGCACCACCAATGTTGGCTTCCATTTGGGAAACCTCTCCTTCCAGACGAGCCTTCGTCTCTTCCAGATCCAGAATTTGGGCCGTGCACTCATCGATTTTGCCACGGGCCTCCTTGATCTCGTGAGTCAGACTCGACACTTCACGCTGGTGCAAAGCCTCCTGGTTCTCGAGTTCCTTCTCGAGTTCGGCAATTGTCGTCTTCGTCGCTTCGAGCTCTGACTGTGCTCCTTCGAGCTCGGAAATACGCTCCTCGAACTTCGACTTCAACGTAGTGAACTCGGTCGCGTGCTCTAGGCGCAGGTTGGTTTCCGTCTTTAGAGTAACACGTTCGTGCTCGATCTGTGCACGCTGGATCTGCTCCAGCAAATCGTTCTTCTCGTCCTTAAGAGCCGACAGCTCGTCCTCAAGTGCGTCGAGGTTGCTCTTTTCAACAAGTGTGTCGCGGAGTTGCCGCATCGCTTGCTCCTTGTCCGAAATTTGCTGCTTCAGCTCGCCAATCTTGTCGTCGTAATCGCTCGAAAGCTTCGTAATGGTGTCCTCCATGATCTGCTTTTGGCTTTCCTTGGCTGCGTTGAACTCTTCCGTCATTTCTTCCAGCTCCTGCTTCAGCTCGTCCTTTTCGAGCTGGCTGTCAAGCAGCAGTTTCTCTAGTTCATTGCGTTCTTCAGTGCTAGCAGCAGTAAGGGCAGCCTGTTTCTTCATCTCATCGCCGTTCTGGAGAGCCTGAGCCACACGCTCCATTTCCTTCAGCTTCAGCTGAGCAATGAACAGCTCGTGCTCCTTAGTAGCCTTCACTCGACGCACCGTCTTAGCCTCACGCTTAGACAGATCCAGCATCTTGGCAGAAGCCGTTTCGATACGCTTCAACGTCTTGGTAAGCAGTCCGACTTGGGTCTGCTTCGCCTGCAGCTCAGAGGTCAGCTGACGCACCTTCTTCTCCTTTTCGCTTTCCAGGTTACGAATTTGCTCGCGCACCTCCGTCACCTCCTTCTTCGACTTCCGCACCACTTCGTTCTTCTCCTCATTTTCAGCCTTTTCACGAGCAAGCAGGTTCTCCAGCAAGGAGTTCTTACCCTGCGCGACACCCATAAGTTTACTCTCCTCCTGCAACTTCTGCATCAGTTCCAGACGCTGGGACTCCTTCTGCTGCTCTGTCTCAGTCAAGGTTGAGCGAAGCTCCTTCAATCTAGCCTGGAACTGCTGTTCCTCGCTAGCAAATCGGCGTTCCACTTCAGCCTTGGTGGTAGCCAGGGCCTCTAGCTCCGCCACAGATCGAGCGAGGCGCTGACGCAGCTTGTCGTTCTCTTCCTCCCTGTCCGTGGAGCTGCGGCTGAGTCGTTTGTTGGCATCAGCCTTCACCTGGGTCATTGTCTCCTGCAACGTCTTCGTAGCCTCCTCGAGCTTCTTCTGTTTCTGAGCGAGCTCCGAGAGCTGGTCGTCAAACTTGTTGGACTTGTCCTTGCTGCTGCTCGCAATCTGTTCCAGCCTCTCCTCCATCACCGCCGCAGCGCTGCGCTGCTGGCTCTGAAGGGCCTTGTTCAGCTCCGTGCGTGCGTCAGCCAGCTCGTCTCGCAGAGAAGCGCTAGCAACCTTAGCATCTTGCAGTTTCTTTTCCTGGCGGTCTAGCGCGCCCGAAAGCTGAGCCAGATCCTCCTTGCTCTGGGTCTGGGCGTTCTGCAGAGGAAGCAAGTCGCTCTTGCGGAGCGCTGAGCTCTGCAGACGCTGGATGTCGTCCGTCAGGTCGTTTTTCAGCGCAGCCAAGCTCTCCTGGCGCTGCGAAAAGGACTGCTTCTCCAGACTCTGCACCTTCTGCTCCATCTTCTCGGCCATGCGAATCACGTTCTGCGATAGACGATCCTCCATTTCGCGGAACTCGCGAGTAAGCCGAATGCTGAGCAGGTTCTCCACCGCCTTCATGTCCACCAAGCTACCCATCTGACGATGCATCAACTGCACCCTGTCGGCGAGCTTGAACAATCCCTGTTCTTGCTTCTGGCGATTAGCGACCAGCGCCTCGACGTTGTCTTCGAGCGTAGAGATCTTCATGGTCGCGGACGACAGCGACTTGACGCGCGTGCCCAGCTCCGTGAGCTCGCGGTCGACACTCACCTTGCGGCCCAACAGGTCCGCGCTGTGCTCTTCGAGGCGAGCAATAGCAGCGGCGTTGGCCTGTACACTAGCAATGATCTTGGGGTCCGACACGGACGGAGCGTTCGCCGACAGTTTGCTGTTGGCCGACACGAGCACGGCGTCGCGGAGCTCGGTGATCTGTGAGCTCAGTGAGGACGTCTGTGTCGTCAGGCCGGCCACGTCCGTGCGCAGGTCGGCCACCTTCTTGTCCACGACGCCGTTCCGCGCGGCAAACTGGGTCTCGAGGCTCTTCTTGACCTCGTCGACCACGTGGTTCGGGATGTCGCTAGGGATGTCCGCGTCCGGCACGCGGATGCGCGGGCCCATGCTCGCTCCGA
>JAHWLE010000713.1:0-18287 GCA_024679135.1 Phytophthora foliorum
GGTGCTGCGCACGGCCGCGCAGGCCAAGACGGCGGCCCCCACGTGGGCGCAGAACTTCACGTTCGGCGTCAAGAAGCCGCTGGGCGACGCTGTGATCTTCCAGGTCTTTGGGCTCAACGAGCGTGGCAGGGACGTCCTGCTGGGCAGCGCCGCGTTGCCGATCGAGATGCTCACACCCGACACGCAGACGACGCACAACTTGACGCTGGAGGACGCTGAAGGACAGAGCTGCGGACAGCTGACGGTGCAGGCCACGTACGAGCCCACGTTCATGGCCCCGCCACGCAAAGAGGGCAGCGAGACGCCCAAGAAGAAGCCGGCGTCCCCCAAGAAGAAGATGGCGGCTCCAGTGTCGCCTAAAGCGGGGGGTATACCGCCTGCTACAAGTGAGGACAAGAGTGTTATTGTGGATGCACCTGCTGCCGCGGTAGAAGTGGAGGCGCACCAACCGACGCAGCCACCGAATTGCTATGTGGTGACGGTGCTGGAGGCCTTGGGTCTGCTTGCCTGTGATGGAACCGGCATTGAGGCGACGAGCGACCCGTATGTACGGATTTCCTGCACGAAGAACCAGTCGCAGAGAACGAAGACGCAGCAGCAAACGCTGCATCCGTCGTGGAGACAGAGGTTTTACTTTTCCATTGTGCCTGGAGAGAAACAGCTTCTGGAGTTGGATGTGGAAGACAGTGATTTGCTGACGAGCGACTTTATGGGAAGATGCGTGATTGACTTGGATGAATTTACCAAGCGCTTCCAGGAAGAGAAGCAGACGTTCTGGCTGGCGTTGGAGCAGCAGCCTGAAGCGAAAGACAAGGATGTTCCGAGTGATTTGAGTCCACAACGCAAAATGAACTACGGAAATGGCAAGATCTGTCTTGCTATTGAGATGCAGTATTTGGACAGGGACATAAGCACTTTGGAGCAAGGAGAAATCGATAATGTTACGGAGGTGCCGAGTGGCCGAGGGTTGCGAGGGCCAGGAAGCTCAGACGCAACGGAGGATGACGGTGGAAATGACGGTAACCACGCTGATGATGAAAATGAAGAGACTAATGACGGTGGTGACGATAATGACGCCGATACTAAGCGAGAGGAGGCTGAAGCTCAGCGGAAACAGAGGGAAGAAGAGCGCCAGAAAATGCTGGCTGAGCTATCGAATGTGCAGTTTCTGTCAGGTGACTACCAAATCCGGGTGCGAATAATTGAAGTGCGCGACTTGCAGCCGATGGATGCCAACGGTCTTTGCGACCCAGTTATTTCGGTTGAGTGTCTTGGACAACGCCAGCACACCGTGGTAAAACAGAAACAGCTCTCGTGTGTGTTTGATGAATACCTGTACTTCAACTTCAAGAAGCTCGACAAAGATACTGTCCAGCAGGGAAGCATTAAGATTTCGGTGTTTGACGCCGATGGACCTGGGTCGTCGGCGAATCGGTCGGCTATCTCTCGTTCATTTGATGATCTCGTCGGATTCTTCTCCGTGGACATTCCATACGTGTATTTCCAGCCAGACCATGAATTGAAGCGAAAGTGGGTGGCTCTGGTCGGCAGTGGAACAACCAACAGCGACAGTATTCAAGGCTACGTTCTGTACGTTCTTGTTCCCCTATCATATTGACCAAATACGTTTCTGACAGTTTATATTGTTTTGCTGAAATTGTTTGCAGGCTCTCCCTTGTCGTGTTGGGACCTGGGGATAAAATGAAGCTGTACGACCCTGCGAAAGACACAGACCCTGACGAGCATTTGGTAAAGACAAAGGCAGACATCAACTCAATGGTTCTAGTGCCCCCTCGAGTATCTCAAAAGCTAAGCTTTCTGGTGGTTACGATCTATCGAGCTGAAGAACTTCCCGATATGGACTACAGCATGATGATGCATGGAGGCATTGATGGGTATGTGCGAGCGTACTTCGCTGGGCAAGATGTGTTGGAAACGAAGAAGATTACCGTGAAGGGAAGCAAAAATCTCACGGTGATATTTAACCAAGAGCTTTGGTTCCCAGTACTTCTCCCAACCATGAGCGATAATATCTTCCTTTCTATGTGGGACTGGGATATGACGACAGCTGATCAGCTCGTTGCCAATATTCTGAGACCATTTTCATTCAAGCAAGTGCAGCGCTATCCCAATCAGTTTAAGCACGTGTGGGCAAACCTGTATGGCCCTCCAGTGGGATACGACACCGATTCCAGTGCACTACAACTGATGCAAAAGCACCCCGCACATGCCAGCACGTATCGTGGGCGTCTTCTGATGTCACTGCGCGTGGAAGACGGGCTGCAGTCAGTGAATGATGAAGCACACGTGCGAAACTTACTCAATACGTCAATCTCTCCGAGAATGAAGAAGTATACGTTGCGCACCGCGCTGTTTTACGGGACGGAAATTCCTGTTTTTACGAGCAAAACGAACTGGAACCGAAACACTCGGATGTCTCTAAAGATTTCTGTCGGTCGTCACAGCGTCGAAAGCTCGCGTGCGGAAAATGTATCTGGCATCTGCCATTTCAACCAGTATATTGATATTGTTGACGTCGAGATGCCAGAGGACCTTGACCAAGTTCCTGACGTGTTTGTTCACCTCGTGCGCCAGACAATGAACGAGTCTCGGTGTATTTGCTTCGCTCGCTTTAACGCGAAAGATCTTTTTTGCCAAGATCCAGAGGCACTTAAGACCATCGCACCGCCTCATTGGGTCGTGCTCAATGAAGACAAAGTATTGGATGAACTCCAGGATCACGACTTTACGGGAAATGTGCTGATGAATTTGCGTCTTGAGGATGCCGATCAAAAGAGCCGAAAGGAAGAAGAAGTTGCGCAGCAGTGGCGGCAGTATGCGAGCACGACAGTTCAGTACATGAAATACGTGCTCTTCATCCATGTCTTTCAAGGAAAATGCCTACCGTCTGCCGACTTTGATGGTATGTTGGATCCGTATGTGAAGGTGGCCTGCGTTGGATCTGAGGGTCAAGTCAGCACTCGAATGTCAACTCGAGATCCCTGTTACTATGAGACTGTGGTACTCGACGTCGAATTACCCCAGAATGAGCTGTTCCTGCCCAAGGTATCGCTACAAGTTTTTGACTGGGATCGTTACGATGCGGATGACTACATCGGTGGAATGAAGTTCAGCTTAGCAGACTTTCCGCAGATGTCATCGTCGGTGTATTCCAAGATTCGGGCTAGCGGCGAATACTCGGCACCTCGTCCAAAATGGTACCCCATTTGCTATGAAAAGCCCGGTGACACACAGGGCGAACTGCTGTTATCGTTCGACCTCATCAAGAAAGACACGCCGGGCGTGATTGTGGAGCCTCCAGAGTCGATCCGCCCACCTGCAGAAGAGGCTTTCGTAGAGATCATGTGCCTGGGATGCCGAGGGCTTCAACCAACGGGCTTTATGCCCATTAACACGCCGTTTGCAAAGTTTGAAATTGGTGAAATCACCAAGACAAACCAACCTAAGTTCACGAACCCGTCCTCCAAACCGAGCAGCCGCAATCCTAACTTCTTGCAACGGATTATCGTTCCGGTAAAGATGCCGATTGATTCGCTTTTCGCGCCACGGCTCAACGTCACGGTGTATGACCAACTTCTTGGTGGCTTTTATAAGCCGGTGATTGGTGTCTGTTCCGTTGACTTGAGCCGAAAGATGCCGCTTTCGAATGGAGAGCCGAATCCTCTATACATTGAGGAGTCTAGTAAGAGCGTTACCCGCGGGGGTAATCCATACGTTGACTACGGCGACGATCTCTCGACATTCCCGGGCACTGTACCCTCTGATATCTTAAACGCTCGGTCTCCGAATGCATCTGTGGAGAAGTCGGCAACAAGCAACTCAAGCAAGATCGACATTGCTGGAATACGCTCCTCCGGTAGCTTCGGCGTTTATGACGATGACGAAGACGAACTCCCGCATTATATGCATCAGCGTGAAATTATTGAAGGTGAGCTGGAAGATACGCTGAAGTCTCCATTCGAGGCATACACTCTTTTCCGAGGTTCCATATCACGAGATGGGTGCGATTCAAGTGAGCAGTCATCGGACTCCTATCGACCGGTCGGGAAGTTTAAGGGCATTGTGCGCGTTCTTAAGTCACGCGATGAACCACCCCTGTTTGATTTGGACCAGTTCCTGAACCCGCAGCCGTATCTTGTCCGCGTGTATGTACTTGACGCCCTGAACCTGCATCCGAAAGATGTAAACAACAGATGCGATCCCTATTTGCGAGTTAGTCTGGGAGACGGCCGACGTCGCGAACAACTGTTCAATGATCGGGATAACTATCAATCCGAGACGTTGACACCGAAGTTCCACAAGATGTACGAGTTCAAGGCGGATCTTCCTGGTGCATCTGAGCTGAAACTAGAAGTACTGGATTACGACTTCTTTGCGATCCCGACGCTTCCGTCTGGGCTAAGTAAGGCCTTGAGCACTGCGGTTGGAACTACGGTGGATGGTGATGATTTCGTTGGTGCCACGCTCATCGACTTGGAAGACCGCTGGTTTGATGCGAAGTGGCAGGAGCTTGGTCTGTCTTCCGAGCGTCCTGAGCGCCGCAAGCCGCTGGAGGTTCGTCCACTATTTGCACCTTCAAGCACCCTTCCTCAAGGAAGCCTCCGACTGTGGGTTGATATCCTTACCGGAGCTGAAATGAACGTTGTGAGGCCGCTGGATATTTCTCTACCGCCTCCGCAGATGTTCGAAGTCCGTGTCATTGTCTACAAGGCGAAGAATGTCATCGCAGGAGATTTCACAGACTTGAGCGACCTGTTTGTGAAATGCTGGCTTCAGAACCGCGACGATAAATCCCAGAGCACGGATACGCATTGGCGAGCGAGACACGGGCGTGCATCATTCAACTGGCGCATGAAGTTTGACGTGGAGCTGCCGCTGGACCCAGAAAAGGAAGCGGATCGGGGCTACCTTCACTTCCAGATGTGGGACCGCGACGTTGTCTATGACGACTGCCTGGCAGATGCTGTGGTGGACCTAACACCTTTCCTCAAGACAGCATTCAAGGCGAAGCAGGCAGTAAACGTGTTTGCCAACCCCAAGCCTGTTCGTATTCGCGGCACCGAGAGTATGCCGTACGAAGGGGCTTCAAGGCGCTCTGGGTATTCTGCTGTAGAAGACGCGACTTCTGCACCTCGTCTGAGGTCTCCTCATTCTGGTGAGGTGGTGATCTCTATCGCCGACGAAGCGGGAGGAGACAATGACATGAAACCTTTGCTTTCTGGAGAAGATGCTGATATTGATGGGGAGGCCGAGACGGAGCCGGAGGACGTAGATGCCGACATGGAGAACGCCGAGTCGCTCGTCAAGTCTTTCATGCACCGTCTAGGCATGGGAGACGACCCGGAAGATGCTAGCTGGCTTACCATGACGACCCGAGACTCTCACACAGGCGATCGTGTGCGCGCTGGCGAGTTACTGATTTCAGTAGAAATCTTGCCCAAGCACCTAGCGGAAGTCCGATCTGCAGGTTTGGGGCGTGGTGAGCCGAACAACTTCCCCTTTTTGCCTGAGCCTGCCGACCGCCTCCACCTCTCAGCCATGTGGAACCCGTGCTACGTGTTGGAGGCACTAATGGGCCCCAAGTACTACCGCGCCTTCGCTTCCTTCTTCCTTTGCACCGTGTTCGTGCTGCTCGTGCTATTCGCTGGACCGCTGATCAACGTGCTGCTGACGCTATTTGAGCTGATACCGGAGCCGTTCGGACTCATTCTCTTTTTTCTTAGTCTGGCAGGGCTCATGGGCACGCTTGTCTATCTGCTCTACCGTTGCCGCCGAGCAATTATTCGTGTTTCCGGCGGAGGGGGCGACTTCAAGCCGTCTACCCGATCCAAGCGTAAGGCTCGTCGGGCGCTGCGCTAAAATCGCCACCAGATGTACATGTTTGCTTCGTGTTGTAGGTGGCTCTCAATTGTATGTAATTGCGAAAACGAATTCACTGATCTGAGTCTTGAGTTTGCCCACTTTGTGGGAGTGAATCGTGTTTTTCTGTAGACCTCATGCCAGCTAGAAACAGAAACGATCGCTGCAGCAAGTGATACAAGAATCAACCATAAATGCAATAGATAAATTGACTGCTGCGTCTCGACTGTATTGTCGAAAAGGTATCCCAGTACCTAGGGATGAATGGCAGGAGAAACATGCAAACTCGTGCTTTGATCCCCATTCCCGCCTCTGACTCACGAACCAAAGATGCCATTGACTTCTTCGATTCGTTTGAACTGGTAGCCGCTTCGTCCATCAAACTGTTCATGTCAAACAACGAAAACCCCAAGCGGTCAGCCCTGCAGTCACGTCAAACAGGCAGCTTTTTTCTAGTGCTGCACTCACCTGAAGAACAAATTCGTGGTACTTCCACAGCGACCTGCGGTGCGACACTGTAAACAATGTGATGTTCTGCTCGCGACAGTAGCTGTACATTGCACCTTCGACGTCGACGCTCACGGCTGAAGTGCACTCATCCAAGATGGCGAACTGCGGCTTGTGGTAGAACAAGCGAGCCATGGCCACACGTTGTTTCTCCCCGCCTGAGAGCACGTCCGTCCAATCGCGCACAACGTCCCAGCCGCCTTCACGTTCGACGATATGGCGAAGTTGAACCTTCTCGAGGAAGTGCATGAGGTCCTCATCACCGTGCCCTGCTGCACGGAAATCCTTCAGCGAGTGAGGGTAGATTACCTGGTCACGGAGACTCCCCAAGGTCAGGTACGGACGTTGAGGGATGTAGAACAGCCCGTTGCGCTGCGGCTTGGTCAACTTGCCGCCACAAAGCGGCCAGAGCTCGCCCAAAGTCCGGAACAGCGAGCTCTTTCCGCAACCATTCGGCCCCGCGACCACAACGTTCATCCCAGTCGTGACCTTCAGGTTCAGTGACGAGACCAGCACGTCTCCGTTCGGAGTCACCAGAGGCACATTCTCGAACTGAATCACATGGTCACAATAATGCAGCTCCCCCTTGGTCGACTGCAGTGCCAGCTTCGGTTTGGCATCGCTAATCTCGTCAATCTGCATGAGTGAGCGCTGGAAATTACCATCATTAAGATCCGCTAAGACATCCATGAGCTCTGTGATCCGAGCGGTGAAACTAGCGAGACGCGTGAGCTCCCGACCCGATAGTACCAGTCGTCCTGTAGCCTCAGCCAAGTTGATCATCATCTTACCCGATCGGAAGTAATCCTCCATACGCTCTGCATACGTCAAACCCGCGAGTCGTGCATTCAAAGGATCCATGAACGGCTTGGAGACGACGTAGTAGCCGACCACAATCGCCAGGTACTTGGCCACGATGGTGTCAATGGCACCCACCGCGATTCGGAACTGCTGACCCGAACGGATCCGATCAATCAGGCGGTGGAAGGACTCGGTCAGGATGCCCTTCTCACGGACGTTGCCATCGTAGAAGGCGATCTCCTCGCTGTGTGTGATCAGCCGTGAGTTCATAAAGCGAAAAGTGCCTTCCGCCTCTTGCTCTGCGGTAGTGAAGCGGCCCATTGGCTGTCTCAACCACGTGAGAAACATCCCCGACGTCACCAAGTAGCTCAGCATGATCGCTGGAGCTTGAATACCAACGGACGATGTTAGCTTAGCAGCGTATATGGCAATGTCTAGTAAGGGCTTGGACAAGTTCACGTAGAGCTCCGTCACTGAGTTACTAAAGCGTTCGACGTCGACCGTCACCAGTTGATCAGTGTTCGAGACTCGACTGTCCAGGTTGGCCACCTTGTAGTAGACGAAGCCCTTGAGGTACTGGTCGTACAGGTGCTGGGTCAACCTCGTCCGGAATCGCAGACTCAACTCCGTTTGGCCGTATTTGAGCAGACAATTGACGCACGACATGGGCAGCATGACAGCCACGAAGCGCCGCAAATGGTGCATCAGCTCCTGCTGAGAGCGAGAGACAATCGCTCGCTCGATGGACGTGAACATGTGCAACACTGTCATGTCGAAGGACGTTTTAGCCGCCAACATGACAGCGACCAAAGCTGCAAAGCCCACTTCAGCGGTGAAGGGCCCGGGCACGATCACTCGGAAGAGGCGAAGGAACCGACGGTAGAACTCTCGGTTCACCGCCTTCAGTGGACTCTGTTGCTTCGTCATGACCGCTGCCTCTTGGTCTGAAAACTTGACCTTCCGACGTCCATTTTCACGGATCGCTAGCGCCAACCCGACCAACGCGCTGATGCTGGCGACTGCACTGGTCTTGGACTGCACGGCCATCGAGTTGTAGGTCACTTGGTGCCTTGAGATCACTTGGAATTGTGAGCTGGAAGTGCACGACCAAAGAAGTTGTCGTCCTGTTGACAGGAGCTGGTGCAAACATGCTCGCGACATCTTTGGGAGGCTGTTTGCCTTTCCTCCCGTTGATGACCGAGCAGAAGAATCAAGCAGCAACGCGGCGGCTTCTTGCGTTCATTTCAAATTTCGTCGGCAAGCGCACACTACCGATGCAGGTAATGCTACGGACACTCGGCTCATTGGCACTCATCTTGTCGTTCGTGGACGCAGCACGGCTGGTGTTTTCTACCAGTGCGAGTCTCACGGCCGACCACATCAACTACTCGACCGACGAGACTCAGCGGTGCTACTCCATGTCGTGCTTCGACAACAAGGCCGCGTTGGTGTCGTGGGAGGACGTCGATAGTGACAGGCGCCTCGTTTTCTACGACGGTGCCGACTGCACAGGTTCGTACGTCAAAGGGGACGACAACGCCTCCTGGGCGCTCGAGTTCGCCACCGTAGGCTTCAAGGCCAAGACGAGCTCCTTCATGATCTGGCAGTACAGCGTGTACCCCGTGAACGGGCTCGTCGACCTTTGTGAGGAAAGTGCCATCGTTGGCATCAACGCCAATGCATCGTCAACGTAGACTCTCACCTGTACTGGTAGCACTAGCACCCATAGCTGCCCTCATTGTTGTAGTCGAAGCCATTGCGTGTCGAACGTAGCAGATGCGTGTCAAGTCACAGCTAACCGAAAATGCACTTGAACCGACGCGCGCCCGCCCAGCAGATCACTTCAGGCTGCGCCTCCAGCAAGGTAAGTCGCCTGTTTGCAGCGGATTGGGCTCCGATCTCGCACTCTCTCGAGACCGATGAAGAGCGGGCCTGCTTCACACAGTGTGGCCGAGAGTTGGGCTTCTCTGGGAGAAGAGGACGCCACAGTGTTGCAACCGACGCGCCATGACGACTGCAGCACGGCCGAATCCGACCGATCGCGAAAAGGTGCGACGTCCGAGGTGGCTTCGGCCGGAGCGGACAATGGGTCCGGCAGTGCCCTGCCATTGAGTCATCGAGCGGTGGATGCACTGCGTCAATCACCAGTGGTGGAGATGCACCGCAGCTCGAGTGGACGCAATCTGAGGCTCAAACACCTTTCTCTGGCGGACGGAGCGCTGCTTTCCGCGCCGAACGCCTTGACACCTCGAGCACCTTCTGGACGGAGACCGGAAAGTAGGCAGCGGCTCTACAGTGCCGACTGCAACAACAACAACAATGACAGTCTCCTGCAACGCAGCAGCAGCTTTTCCATCTCGGCTCATGTGCTGAAAGATCTCGAGAGGGTGAGGTCCGCGACGGACCCGGAAGGACTCGCAGAGCTGTGTGAAAAGCCCGCGAGATGCAGCGACGACGACCAACAGCAACATGGATACAGCAGTGACGAGAGCGATGACATCCACTGGGACGCACACGACCAAGCATCATACAACAATTCGGAAGCGCACGAACAAGCATCCAAGGAAGAACAGACTGAAGACAAAGCCATGTCGAGCTTTGGTCTTTGGGGGAAAGCTTCCAAGAACAAACGCCTACCGGACGCGATCATTTTCTCAGGATCTAGTGTAGAGGAATCCAAGCAAGCCAGCCACAGCAGGAACTCGTCTTTTGGATCGTCGAGCAGGGTGCAGCCTGTGGAGGCTAAAGGTAGTACCCCAACCCAGCCCGAAAGTGTTCCAACGGCTAGAGAAATGGTTTCACAGCTCCATGTGACGCACCCGCACCTAGCAGCACTGTCGGCGCTAGATATCCCAAAGTCGATGTCTCTTACACGGTCGACATCGCCACGAATCGGACGTTCACCATTCTCGTCGTTACCAGACACTTCGCTTCGACGAGCAGCAGCGGTGCCGACAAACAATCAGCAAGTGGAGGCAGAAACAAACTCTTCTGTCGAAGTGAGCAACCCAATTACGCAGTGGAAGCGGGGTGAACTCATTGGTGAGGGGACATTTGGAAAGGTACGTGCCGTACGTTGCGTTGACACCATTACAGGCTTTAACCTCTGTACTCTTTTCGTACGTCAGGTCTACAAAGGCCTGAACATTTCCACAGGCGAGCTCTTTGCACTGAAAGAAATTGAAATACACTCCAGCCCCAACGCCGACCAAGTCACCCAGATGCAAAAACTCGGCGAGGAGATCGAAGTCATGAATAATCTCAGCCACAAGCACATTGTTCGGTCTGTTCAGCATCCTTTGTGCACTTTGCTCGGCACCGTTAGCTCTAATGTATTTTCACTCCGTGCTTAGTTACAAGGGGAGCCACAGATCCGCGAACCATTTCTTCATTTTCATGGAGTACGTTCCGGGTGGGTCGATAGCCAGGTGCGTGATCGACAAACTGCGTTATCCTTCTCTTGGTGGCCTCTGACTTGTACACTCCGCGAAACAGCATGCTGAAGCAGTTCGATGCCTTCAGTGAAGACCTTATTCGGATATTCACGCGGCAAATCGTGCAAGGAGTCGTGTATCTGCATCAAATGGGCATCATCCACCGCGACATCAAAGGTTAGATAGGTAAACTCGGGGTTCCCGAGTGAAAATTCCCTAATTTCTGACGCTGCCTTCATTTTCAGGCGCCAATGTCTTAGTGAACGAGCAAGGCGTGTCCAAGCTAGCCGATTTTGGTTGCTCGAAACAAATTCCGCAGATGTTGACTACAAGTCTGGAGGAATCCCTGCGTTCGATTCGAGGCTCCATTCCATGGATGGCGCCCGAGGTGGTGAAGCAAACTGGCCATGGATACAAGGCGGACATTTGGAGTATCGGAGCCACAGTGATTGAAATGGCGACGGCAAAGCATCCATGGCCGCAGTGTCATAACGGCCTCGCTGCCATGTACACCATCGCGATGGCTACTTCTCCACCGCCGCTGCCCGAGCATTTATCACCCGACGCGAGATCGTTTCTCCGAAGCTGCTTCTGTATCGACCCCGAAGGTAACCTGCTCTTGCAGCGAAGTTGTCTATGCTCTACTGACTTTGTGCGTTGCTGGAACCAGAGCGAGCGACGGCATTAGAGCTCGCTGAGCACGCGTTCTTGGCTCAAAAGAAGTAAGTGTAACAATAATATGTAGGTCGGATAGCGACACAAGCGAAGCAGCAAGGAAATGCTCGCATCTGGGAGAAACAACCGAGATGTACGAAATAATCTTGGCATGGTAGAAAAATAATGCAAACGACAATGGGGTACTTTTTGATCCCAAGCTCGACAAAAACGACGATTGAAATGCTACCTAAAGGAGAAATCGTCTTGAAAGGCCCAAAACTGACCGTGAAATCGACCTCAGATCGCACGAACACTGACCTTCCAAATCCCTGCGATGAACCGAGCACGAATTTTCAGTTCGCATCTCTTTCGAAAGCCTTCACAACTGATTTTCTTTGCTGCAACGATGAAAATTTTCAAAACTGGTGTTCTTATCATGGTTGCATTCTTATCAACGTGCGACGCATGGAATCTCCGCATCTACAGCGGTGGGAAACCTACCGATCCTTCCAAAACGTTTTCATTCAGCACGACGCAGCGGTGCTACTCGCTGTCCAGTTGCTGGGACAACAAAAGTCGAGCCGCAGATTGGTCAGGCGTCCCGTCGGGTTCCAGGATCGCTTTCTACGCTAGCTCGGAATGCCAGGGCAGATACGCAATCGGAGACGCGAAATCAAATGGGGAGATTGACTTTGCACGTGTCCACTTGTCGGGTGATGTCTCGTCGTTCATGGTGTGGCAGTCGGGGATGTATGCAACGTCGGGGTTCTCAAGCATTTGCTATGAGAACGCCCCAGTTCTGGCAACAGTGGATTTGCATACTGTTCGCTCGTCGACAGCGAATTTCAGTGCTGATGGAGATTTAATGGAGTAGCTGGTACGTCGAAGTATTGATTTCGTCTGAATATCAGCGTTAATTTGATTCTTTGACTAACTGCACGAATTTCTCGTAGTACGGGTAGTTTGGACTCGTCGTCAGTGCAGTTATATCGAGGCCCAGCATCTTCTCAACGTACTCTTTGGGTCTTTTCGCCGAGGCCCAAATCTCCACTTTGGCATTCATCGCTACTGGGCTGACTTCACTGCCGATCTTGACCTCCTTACCACTCTTGCTCAACTTGAACATTTCGTCGTCGTACATCCTTGCGTAACGAATATACGACTTGTAGTCTCCGCTCTTTTTGAGAAGAGCATCCGACATTTCATCGAGCTTGTAGAGTGCCCATACCCTGTCCGTGGTGACTCCCTTAGATAGCCATCTTTCCATCCTACGCCCGTCAATGCCGTACACGAATTTCTCGTAGTACGGGTAGTTTTCACTTTGAATGAGCATATTTCTGGATCGACGATCGAGGTCCAGCACTTCATTCACGTACCAGCTAGGCCTCTCTGCCGAAATCCAGATACCCACCTTTGCATCCTTCTCCGCTGACGAGCCTCCAAACTCAAGCTTGACGTCCTTGTCGTTGTTTCTTAAGTTGATCATCTTGTCGTCATACATCGTCACAAAACGTGCGTACGTCTTGAAGCCGTCGCTGTCCTTGAGTTGGGCTGCAGGGATGTCATCTAACTTGTTCTGTTTCCAAACCCTTTGCGTGGAAACCCCCTTGGACAGCATGCCTTGTAGTTTACGCCCTTCAAGTGCGTACAAGAAATGCTCGTAGTACGCGTAGTTTGGGGAAGCCTTGAGAGCAGCTCCTGACAGTCCCTCGAGCCCCAACGTCTTCTTGACGTGCTCATCAGACTTTCCGGACTCGAGCCAAAGCTTTGTTCTCATCCACTTTGTGATCGTTAGGATCATCCTTTCTTCGTCGTCAATAGGCTTGGAGGCTCGTAGTGACCTCCTGCCGTCGACGTCGAAGTAATTGGTGGGAAACTTGTGCTCAACATCGAGCGAGGTTATTGGTGATGTCGCTGCAAGGGTTCCGGAGTTAGCGAGCAGGCTGAAGACGGCCGCCAGCAAAATGTTGTAGAGACGCATAGCTGACTTTGAGAAAACCAAGCAGCCAATGTTGGAACTTGAGCTCTAACGAGTGGATTGCGGACTGGTGGTGACGATGATGGTGGGAAGAATGACACTGGTGTTGAACACTGTTGGGTTGGTGTCGTCCTCGTGATTAAATAGCCGATCGCTAGATTACACCTAAAACTTTGGGAACCGGCTTAATCGGTTCATACGATTTGAGACCTGAGACAGCTTCCTTCGTTGTCAAGAAATAATGCTAGCGACTCGAATCTAGATATCGTGGACCAGGTCTTACCGTCGAGTAAGAACCCACAGCTCAGCGTAAAGAGTACAACAAGCCACAAATATTTGAGTTCTTGCAGCGAGAAACTTTCAAGCTGCAATCGCATTCGCCCTTCAAAACTTTTTCATATCAACAGCATTCACCGAGATCGAAGACGGGATGGATCGTGTACTGGTGGATACAGTTTGGGGGTTCTCCGTTTACTGCTGTCCCTGACATGCCATTTGTTTGATCGACCATTCCGGATTACTCTGCCACTGCGCGATGCAGTTAACATGATTGTGTTTGGGCTTTGGGCTTGCAAAGATCGTCTTGGCTACCGACTTCCCTGTGTATCTTGGCTACCCTAATACAACAACGAGCAACCAAAGCTCTCTTGTTAGGTTACAAGCCCGGGGCGTCGAAAACAGCGAGCAGGAGCTTCCTGTAGTCACCACTGACCTCGCCGTGGATGCGGTCACGGAGTTCTTTGCGGTACATCTTCTTGTACACGGGGCAGATATCGCGCAGCACCAAGTGGTAGCGCACAAGCGCTGCACTCAGCGCGTCTTCGTCCGTGCCAAAGCCTTTCATGGTTTTCTCGAACAGCTCCGACAGCAGCTCAAGTGGCTCCAATGCCATGCGAACCAGGAAGAGCAGAGCTTCCTCTGCGTCCCCGCCAAATTCCTTCTTCACAGCCTTGATGAGGTCGTTCTTGTGCTTGGCCACGTAGGCCGCGTTGACCGCTCGCAAATGTTGCGGTGGACTCGTCACCAAAATCCCGATGAACGTGCGCTCGTCCGTGCCCAGGCGGCCTTGGCCGGCCTTGTACAGCGCTTTCGCATCTGCCTCCGCCTTCTGTGGGGTGTGCAGGGCGGGGTTGAACTGCTCCAGCGGGGCCTGCAGAGCGGCCAAAAGGACCTTTTTCAGGTCACCACTAAGCTCTCCGTCTAGGACGGATCCCAGGTCGTGGCCGAACGTATCAAAGTAGGTTTTCTTCAACATGGCTAGCTCTACGTTGGTTCTCCCCATGACGATGGGGTAGATGAGTTTCTCCTTGGTTCCGAGCCCCTTGGTGGCTTTGCGGAGGATGGCAGCCTCGGCTTCTGGGAGTGGGCGGGAAATGAGCTGCAGTAGACGACCGAAGTGACCCGAGGTCTCCCCCTTGAGCACCTTCTTGAGCTCCTTCCCGTACAGTTGCTGGTAGCGGACGGAGATGAGGTACCGCTGGTCCCCAGACTTGGTTCCGAGTGCGGCGATGAGGTTCTTCTCGTTTGTGCCCAGCCCCTTGCAGGCCTCGTGGATGGTTTGACACGCCTGGTCGATATCCGGTGCGAAGTTGAGTGTCACCCCGTTGTGCACAGCGTGGTTGGCCGGAGGATACAGGTTCAGCATTGGGATAGTGGAGACTTGGACTTGCGACGCACGAAGCAAATTGAATAATGAGCGACGTTAAAGTCGAGGTGGAAGGTGGGTGCCTTGGCTGACCTGATTTGTAGTGTCTACATGCAGAAGTGGCCGGAGACGAGCATCTGTAGCCTACAAATTGTAGGCTCAAACTTCTCCAGCGAAGACAGTACTTCTTGCATTGTCGGTCGCTCCTGACGCCGAGGAGATATCATCTTCTCCATCAGTTGCTACTCATCACTCCCGGCTTATCAACCACTCGCTCCATCTTGCGTAACTTCTCTCGGATCTCGTCAGTACTCCATCCACCACCCCATGGAATGGCTCCAGTCACTGCCTCGATGATGCACATACCCAACGAATACACGCCCGATTCGAACGATGGGGTGGTCACGGTCATCGTAGCGTACTCTGGAGCGCGCCATTGCATCGCTCCTAGCGTCGATTTCCTTTCTTGAATGGAGGAAAGTCCCAACGGATGAAAACTCAGTCCGAAATCACTCAACTTTACCGTTCAATTGGAGCTGACGACGATGTCGTTACCTTTGAGATCCCCGTGAATGACTCCATTCTCATGGCGGTGGTTGAGCCCCGCCGCAATCTCACGCATCTTGCGCCAGACAATGCCCTGGCCTCCTTTTTTCTCTCCAAATACTTCAGCAGCTCTCCGTTTGAAGCATAATCGGATACGATGAAGTCATTCCAGACCTTCACTTCACACCGAAAGTGCTTCATGTCTACATCAGGGCGGATGACGATTTCCTTCAGAACGACATGGCTGTTCGATCACCTTTGCATGATATCCGTTTCCGAAGCCGTGGAGGACCCGTTCCAGAACATGTCGTCAACAGACGGTAAAACCTCGTTGGGATCATATACGGTACAGATCTGATATTGGATCAGACGAACTTACTCTGATAGTGATCGTGAAATTGATCAGCGTTAGTGGTGGCGACGTTACCGTTATCTCTCTAACACGAAAATTGGGGTTAAGTTACATTTTTAGCGCTACTTTAACACGGTATGAGATTTGCAAGATAACGAAAATGGTGCGGGTATATTTGCGTTTTAGGCATTGTAGATGACATAGTTTTGCAAAGCTAGCTAAAGTCATTCTTGGCATTGTGTACCACAAACTGAGACTTGTCGGACATTCTTTCTGGTGCAACGCTGTCGCCGCTCGTTGGATTGATCTGAGTCCTGTATCCGAGCCGGAGGTGATCATTGGTTGAAGGCAAGTCGTTGTGGGCAACGAGATGACAGCATCCATGAGTGGAGCTGCTCAACGCTGTGTGAAGGTGTTTGCTATGGCGTCTGTGCGGCGCGAGGTGTATCGAGGTGATTGTACTACGGCATCTCTGTGATCAAGCCAGTGACTATATAGCACTTCCCGCGTAATATTTGCTGGAGACCTCTACGGCTACCCCAGAACCTTTGGCAGCAACGCCAGAGCAATCAACGGCTATCGGACCCGACTAGAGCCAACTCTGGCCCGTGTCAACGGTCCCCGAACCACGCATGGGCCAACTACACTAGAACCAACTACTGCATCTACGACCCCAGAGCGCCTGTGACGCCTGAACTAGAGGATGTCAAAAACACAATGAGTGGGCCTACACTATATTTCCCCAACGAAATGGCGTCTCCACGTAGCTAATGTCGATTTGGTACAGGCTGTATCGTACAGATGTGATTCACACCCGCGAACGCCTCCCTCCGACCAGCTTGAACGCCTCCCTTTTGCGACCAGCTTGAACGCCTCCCTCCGACCAGCTTGAATGTCTGTGAGGGCCCCCGACGCCGTTGGGCCGACGGTCGAAGGCAATGCTTCCCTCCGACAAGCATGGAAGTTCACTGACAACTTACTTATGGCGCTGCCTCAGGACTTAGTTGTGGATATTGCCAATTTCAAGAATTCTGCTTCAGCGATTGGCTTGATCTTGACCAATGAGCAAGCCGCCGGTCAATTGTGTGTTATCCCGAGTTAATTAACTAACTCGGACACATTTTTACTGCTAAAAAAATAACGCTACTTGGCGTTAAAAAAGTAACGTCGCCACCACTAATCAGCGTATCAAGTGGCACATCTATGAGGTAAGCAGAAGTGTATTAATCTCTCTTTGTTAGAACTTGCTGTCACTAAGCTACCTGTTTGATCTGCAACATCAGCTCTGCGGACCTGATGCTCTTTTGTCCTCGGCAGTGCGAGCTGCAGGCCCCTACAGTTACTGCACCTCCTCGTTCTCCTCGTTCCCTTCGTCCGACGAGCCATCGTATACCATCTCGACGGCTGCAGGCTCATCGTCATCAGAGTCATCAGCAATGTCAGCCGGCATCTGAACCGGCACGGGCAGCTGAATTCGTTCGCGTGGTGGGCGGCGCGCGCGCCCACGAGGGACATCGGCAAGACGCTGAACATATTCAGCCGAGAGAGTCTTAATCACGCCTACAAAAGTCGCCATACTAGGGCGAGGCTTAGGAAAGCGATTGTTGAGCTCCCTGTTAAACCTCTCTAGCGGATTATTCGTACGTGCCACGAGCTCATTGTTCAGACCGACCACGTTCCACACGTTCACGTCGTACTGTTCTAGCCACGTCCGCTGGAAATAACCCCAGAAACCTCGCCACTTAGCTTTCGAATACGCAATCCCAGCCGCACCACAGCGCTGACGAATCTCACGCTTCACCCATTTGATACCGTGCTCGATCAGACTATGCTCCATGACTGTCAGCATGTCTAGAACTCCACGCGTCATAGCTGTACTACACTCCTCCTCCGGTATCAGAAACCTTTTCATAGCGCGTCTGAGCGCCTGCTTCAAGTGGGATAGACAACCAATAACGATCGCATTGGGAAATTGCGTCTGCACGGCATCAATTAGTGCACTCTTAAAGTCGCATACAACTTCAGCAGGCTCAAGCTGCTGATCTGTGCCTTGCACGACAAGATGTACCATGTCCCAAAAGGAGTCCCCACTACGAGAAGTGCTCAACACGTAGTACACAGGTACAAAGAGCCCCGAAGCTCGGTCGTGCACCATGAAGACGACGCACTGTTTGTACCCAGGGGGTACACAACGGAGTGTGCCGTCGACGAAAATCGTAGTCCCATGGTAGCGTAGTAGATTAACAAGAGAAGGGTGCGCCCAACCAATTAATCGCGTAGGCTTGTTCAGATTCTCTCGGTTAATCGAGACATAATGAAACTGAAAGAAAGAAACAGCTTCGTTCAGCGCCAAGGAAAGTGGGGGGATTTCAATGGCTCCATGTACATCTCCACTGAAGTGTCGGCTCCTTGCTTGGTACACATGTGGTGGAGCGGGCTCGATCAACACACAAAGCGCACCTCGCACACAGTGTTGTCGCGTGCGGT
>JAHWLE010000714.1:0-18254 GCA_024679135.1 Phytophthora foliorum
GTGCTCCAGGTGCTGCTTGAGCGTGAACGTCTCGAGCATGACGGCGTCCCACTCGTTCTGGAAGGCCGACAGCAGCTGCGGGATGCCGGTG
This sequence comes from Phytophthora foliorum, assembly GCA_024679135.1. Lineage (NCBI taxonomy): Eukaryota > Oomycota > Peronosporomycetes > Peronosporales > Peronosporaceae > Phytophthora > Phytophthora foliorum. The sequence goes on from JAHWLE010000714.1 coordinate 92, forward strand.
AAGGCCGACGCGTCGGCGGTTTTGGTCGCCGACACTGTCGGTGTCGGAAGCAGCGCCAAAAGGTCCGTGTCGGCGTCCAAGGGCTCGCCCGTCACGGGGCAGTGCTGCTGGTTCTGCGCCAGGTACTTGAGCAGCAGGCGCTTCTCGAACACGTGGCCCGACTTGAGCGATGCCACGGGCTCCACGGGCACCTGGCCGCTCAGACTGCAGAGCATCATGTCGGGGAGATCCGGTGGCCGCGCTTTGGTTGAATGGGGAAGACAGTCATTTCGATACAACCACCGCTATCCCCTTGCTAAGTACGTTTGGAATACACACATACGTTGGCAAGGACAGATAGATGGCTGGGGTACTCAAAGGATGAAGTGCAGGCAGCACTTCATAGTTTTTGAATTTGGTCGCGTAAGCAGCGAAGGAACTAAATTCGCACAGTTCCTGTAGAGTGGTGGGCGAGGAGTGTGGCAACTACCCTATCTTGTATCGGGTCCCGGGCAGGGTTTCACGATGCGGACTTCTTCGGAGGCTGTAGTACACACAAGTATATTTACTTCGGTCGTCGAAGTCATGGAAAAGGTAGTAAGCTGGTTTCCCTTTTCTGGAATCGGCTAGAGGTGACGCAGGTACCCCTCTGGTACGTTCGGACCCCTCGACGTTAGAGGAAGCAACTGTAGACGTCGAAGAAGAACAGGTTGGGATCTTCTACGAGGAAAAATATGATTCCTGCATCGATGGTGACGAGAATGATGCAGCTTCAGGTTCAGGAGACGAGGAAGAAGAGGAAGCAAATGAACAAGACGACCAAGGTGAGGAGATGGATGCGACTTCTGATGGAGAGCAGGACTCCACGAACTAGTTACTTTGTCAACATCACCATTGACTTCTTGGGCACGCAGTTTTGAGCGTACAATTTTCATTTAACTTAATAAAGCATCATCTTGTTGAGTGCGTAGTGCGTGTATGAGAACTAGATAATTCGCTGCATGAAGGCTTCAAGGTAGCTTTCCTTCCACCCCCACCCACCCCCACCCCCCGTGAGTTTCGTCCGCGGATTAAACCGGACGAAGCTAAAATTCGTCTACGAAACTCAGTTGAAACTGGGTGTGTTTCGTACACTATTTTCAGCAAAACTCGGACGCTTCCGATAAAGTACGTAAGCTTTGGTCCCCTCAAAGCTTACGATGATGTCCCTGGACGATGCAGCCCCGGAGGAGCTGCCGCTCAAGACCAACGTCCTGCAGCATCAGGGAATCTCTCGGCCGCGGCAGTTGCGGCTCCAGCGGCAGCGTGTGTCCACGTTTCTGGCCTTCGTGGGCTTCGGCCTCGCATCGTGGATCATGACGAACGTCACGTACGTGGAGCTGGGCGTGTTCCTGCGCGAGTTACCAGAGCACTACCGTATCTACGCCTACTCGGTACAGTTTAAGAGGATAGGATAAGGAAAGTTATTGTGTTGGTGATTCACAATTATTGACAATTATTGGTTGCAGATCCTCGCACTCGAGTCGGCCAACATCTACCCGATGCTCTACATGGCTTTCAATGCTCAGCAGCAATTGCTGAGCCAGTCCACAGTCATTTGGTGGATTTTGGTGCAAGGTGTGGCGGTGGCGGTGCTCATGAGTGTCTTATGGGGTCAAACGGTCAATGTTTTTGGATCGAGACACAGTGTCGGTACGCTGTCCTGCAGTCCAGTGCAGTTGCGGCCAATGGTGAAGAAGACAAGAGGGCTGACTGTTTCGTTGCTGCTGAGGTTGTAGCGATGCTGGTGCTGACACATTTTGGGGGCATGGTGAGCACGACGTCCAGTGTGGTGTTCTACCCGTTCGTGGCCAACTTCCCGCCGCTCTTTACGAGCGCGTTGGCCACAGGGGAGGGGCTCAGTGGATCTCTGGCGGCGTTGCTGGGCATTGTGCAAGACCCCGGAGGTGCCTTGCGCTTCTCTGTGTCGGCGTTCTACCTTTTTTGTGGTGGGGTAGATGTTTGAGGTTTTGGTGGGTTTCGGTGAAGGGTACTGAGACCGATGGTGGCTTTGTGGTAGCAACGGTTATGTGCGTGTCGCTCGCTGCGTTTGCGTATCTGCAGTGTCATCCGTGGGCACAAGCAGTGCAGGCTTCGGAAGAGATGGTATTTGCGACAAATGGGTCGGTTCTGCAGCAGAAGCAACGCGACTTGGAACTGGATGAACGGCCTGCGGGACAAGCAGAGGAGGACACGCTGCTCAGTCAGAGCTCCTGTGGTAGCTGCCCCAGTTCCACAAGTGCAAGTACGATCACGATTCCTGCACCGACGGAGCCGCGAAGCGCTGAGGTGATGTCTGGGACTGCGGTATTTCGTCAGGTATGGCCGCTGTTGGCTTGCCAGTGGGTGCTGGCTGCCTTCTCCTTCGGGTGGCTGCCATCTACAATGCCCTATGTGTACAAGAAGTTTGCGGTACGCTGAACTGCCAAGAAGTGACTGTTACACTCCGACACCTTCGTCTAATGGTGTTTGTAGCCGGCAGACAATGCAGAGAATGCAACAGCACGTTTCCAGACTACAGCCAGCATTGCAGCGCTAATTCTTTCTCCACTAGCTAGCGTAGTTACAACGTAAGCGCCATTTCAGAATATGTCGAGGGGATGTTGCTAACTTTGTGATACGTGTACGGAAGGTGGGTGCGGTTGTATTACGTCCGGAGTATGACTCTTGCACTGGTAGTACTTGCGGTGAGTTTATTGCATTTTTGAGACAAAGTGAGGCATAAAACTGACAGCGGTTGCTGCGCTTGTGTGCCTCAGTCGCTCCTCCTGTCATTCTCTCTTACATCCAGACCGATCCTGAGCGATCTCAAGCGTGGATATTTATTACGTAAGTCACGAGTGGAATACAATATTTGGAGCTCTGAGCATTACTGACAATCTTGCATGTGACACAATCCATTTGGGCAGCACTTCTTGTCCACATATTCTACCTGGTTGGATGTGCGTACACGCAGACGATGCTCTATCTGACGCTGAAACGCGCTGGAGGTAGGCGTCATCGTATCCTTTGGGCTCGGCTGGTTTGGCTCATCGTTATGTTGATGCAGACATGAAGCGTTCGACAGTTTTTGCGCGGCGCGTGTATCAGTGGAACGGTTTAGCTACACAGCTGGGCGCTATGTCTGGAACTGCTATTGCATTTCCGCTCATTTTCTGGTGCGAAAGTTTGTTTACTGAGTAAGGTGCGTGCACTTGGCAGGTGGGATGGAAAGAGAATTTTTTTTTGCTGGAAGCCAGGAATTCACTACATGTACCGAGTATGTGATACTTCGAAAGCCCCCCTATAATGAAACACGAAATACGTTACTCCTTTTTACCACTTCATTTACCCTTTTTACAGACACCATTTATAAGATTTGGATATGGGTTAGGGTGCATGAACTAACATGGGGCACTTTTTTAACATTTTTACCTGCACTTTAAGAACAATGAGAATTCGATGTCCCACGCTTCAATTCGAAAAGCGCGGTAATCACCCATCACGACTGACTAAATGGGCATTAAACAGGACAATGTTTTATAGAACCCTGAGGGGTCGCGTTTGTACCGGAGAGTGTTGAATTGCGTAAAGTACTACATGTTATGAAACGAATTAAGGCGACCCTTTATCTCCTCGTGCCGGAGAGTTGCACCTAACAAAGTGAAGCGTCACTCGGATTAGAACTCAAGTCGGGGTGGCGCACTCTATGAATTGATACGTAAAAAGTCGTAAAAAGTCAGCGAGTCGGGCAGTGCTGGAAGGGCGCCATTGAGAGAACAGTTCGACATGCAGCGGTGTGGGGGGCATTTAAAGGGGAGCGCTCGATGCGGACGTGAGTGCCTCAGAGCTTTGGTGTAATACTGCGGCTTTTGCAAGGAAGAATTATGCGTGAACAAATTCTGTTTTGGCGGCGCGCATCGGGATGACCCGCGATTAGTGACTTGTGCTTGATGAGCTCATTGTGGACTTTGCTCCCTTGAAGATAAGCTCTACCAGCAACATCCCTTCTACCTGCAACCTGCTTTCCACTCCGTCGTGCTAGCGTGCGCTCCTGACTCTACGATGGACCTACTCGACGCTATCCGTCAAGAGGTGTTGAAGCAAAACGAGGAGGAATCTGTGAACTACTTCTCCAGGGTCTCCGATCTGCGGACGTTCATCGCCGCCGCGGCCCCGGCGCCCGACGTCAACATCACCATCAAGATGTGCTGCCTTTCGTCCGAGCGCCTCAACGGGGACAACGGAACACGGGTCACCGTCATTGACTCCAGCCAGCGTGGTCTGTTTGAGGCTACGTTCGAAGGGCTAATGGAACTCACGGCCAGCGAGCGCAAGCAATGCATCGCCCAGATCACTGTGTGGGATGCTCAGGGCAAGAAGGGGTACGCGAAGGGGGACATGCTGTTCCGCCCCGGCGGTCTCTATGAGTTCCACCAGGTCGACGGGGTGATGTTCTACGCCGACACCCCTAGTGGTCGCGTGCAGTACGACCGCAACGCGCCGGACAAGATTGTCGAGTTGCTACCACCGCCGAACAAGCGCAAGTCTCCGCGCGTGAGCCCGGCGAAGAAGAAGGGAAGACCAAGTTGCGAGAGGCGAGCATGAGTATCGATTTCGAGGACGACATTGAACACGACGGTGACAAAGCGGATGATGAGGGTGTCCCAGCGGATGCGGTGGCTGAATCTGGCGGATCAGTCCGCACGCGCAGCAGTGATGCTCCAGGCGCTTAAGCGTGCAGCGGCAGCGACGTGGATAGCATGCGTGTATGAACAAGCACAAGTTGTGCAGGCGCGTAAAGGAGGCCAGGTACATTGTGCTCATGAATAGCTAGCGAGGGTTAGTGAGGAAGACTTGGTAGTATGCACATGAGGAAGATGAGGGTATTTTGAATGAAGTTCACTCTTTGGCTGCATCCGCATTTAACTTTAAAGTAGTGAAAGTTCGCAGCCAGTTTTTTTTAAGAGTTTCAAGTTGTATATAGAACACTCATGCATGAAAATTCTGGCGCCATCTACGAAAATAGTTGAAGTTGCGGGTCCCGTGGCTGGGTGGAGTGGAGATATTCCGGCTGCGTTGAAGTTGCGAGTGTGTGGGTTGAGTGGAGATCTTCTGGCGACGACGGGCGCGACGTGGTCGCGTTGAAGTGCTGCGAGAGCCGCGCGGCTGTGACTCGGGCTACTACAAGTTGCGTCTGTGAAGGGTGCACTCCGATGAAGTGCTGTGAGTGGAGTGGGTCGGATGGGCGGAGATAGTTCGGCAGCGACGCCTACAAGTAGCGCGTCACTTAAGGATCCAGTTGTCGCGGTGACGTGGAATTGCTTCGGAAGCAACGCTTTGGTTGTGACGAAGGGCGGCAACGAGGAGGAAGTCTACGCCACTGATGGCGTTCTACTAACCTAAATAGACGATGTACCTGTTTGTTAGGCGCGAAAAGCAAGCCCACGAGAAGCTTGGGACTGCAAGGGTGACGGCGTCGAAGTGCCGTGTTGTACCTACAAAAAAGTTGCGGAGGAGGAGCGTGATCTTTTGGCTCGTTAATGATTAGGAAGCTGGGGTACACATTGTAGAAGGGTGTGCTGGGTACAGAATTGGAAGCGACGTCGCTGCGTAGCTGCAAGAAGTGTTGCTGTGTACGATCGTCAGGCGGGTCTTGGGTCTCTCGCTCAACTGCAGTGGTGATGGTGAAATTAACCGGCGGAAGAATATTGGTTGCGCGGAGAACGCTTACGACTCAGAGGTGATCGGGATTGGTGAACGCGTCTACCATCCACCAATTCGTATTGATCTGGTGGAAAACGGTGGTAATGCCACAAGACACGAGGAGGCAGCTATCGATAGAGTCGTTTCTTGCCGTAGGGGAAAACGGCACGCGATGGCAGTCGTGGCAGTATCAGCAAGACAGGGTGCGTTACTAGAGTTTAGTTTGCACATCGATCAGTGGGCTCTAAATTGCATTCACGCAGATTCGAGATGAACGCTCCTTACTCCAGGCGTTCGCGGAATACGATGACGTGGACCAGAACGTATATGTGTGCCGGCCACGACTCTAACTGGACGAAGTAAATGCAGTATTGGTCGTTTTATTGAAAATTGGGTGGGTCTGTGCATGTGACTCTCATTCGCATTCGTATATTGCTGCTTTTGTTTGCAGGACGATATTCCATACTGCTCGTGCAAACGGCGTGTTGGAGAAGGTGTCACCTGCGGAGAAAGCTGCGAGAATCGAGCGGTTCGTAATGTCCGATAGACTTGCTACGCTTTGGTTGCGCTATAACTAACTACGAATGCGTTTGTGTTCTAGAGTCAAACCGAATGCGTCCAAGGGCACTGTTTTACGAGGACACACTGCGGGAATCAACGTTTGCAAGAGGGTGCCCATGTGTCGTTGGGGCTCCGATATGTGGTGCTAAAAGGGATATCGCTCTTCGCGGACCAGAGCATTGCGGGAGGTGAACTCGTAGCGCAGTACGTCGGTGAGGTTCTGAACAGGGAGGCGTACGTGGAGCGAGAACGCTGGGTACGAAGAACAGTATTGGATGCTATGTTCGAGCGCTGACCGTGTGCGTTGTGTTTGTGGTCGACAGGAATTGCTTTTCTCGGACAGAATGCAAGTGAACAGCAGTGAAGTTATAGACGCTTGATACATAGGAGGGATAGCCCGCTTCGCGAATCACGCCTGCCGCCCGAACTGCGCCGTGCAACGCTGGGAAGTTGCAGGGGAGATATGCTGTGGTTTGTTCGCTGATTGCGATATCGCCCGAGGAGACGAAATCACTTTCAACTACAGAAGTTCACCTAGACTACGAGAGAGGTCTTGCTTTTGTGGAGATGACAATTGCGCTGGCACGTTTTAGGCAAGAAATGTATCCTACTCAATTAATGTAATCTGTGCATTAGTGGTAGCGCTCGCTAAAAATATTTTTTCGGCACGGGGTCGTCGTGCGACTTAACGCTGGCAGCACGCTCATAACGACGAAGATCGGTAGAGTGACGCGCGCATGCAGAGCACTGCAAGAGTGTCGAACGAAAACCAGTAAACAGATATCTTTGTATTGCGCGTTCAAAGTAGATGTTTCAGCTACAACGAAGTGACTTCAACATCAGCGAGCTCTGACCATTCTACGCTGCTTCTTCTCCCGTCGCCGTCGATCTATTGTTCATCGCGCATCCCGGGTGCGGCGTTGGACTGAACAGCACGCAATGAGGCGTCGCTACTACTAGGAGCGTGGCGTCTTCACGATCTTCAACCGTGTAAGCTGGAAGCTCGAACTGCGAGTCGCCTGCACTGATACCTGCCGTGACCGTTGGGAAATAGCGTTGGGAAGCAGTTTTGCATTAGCTGCTTCGTAGTGTATTCGTCGATGGGATTTTCACAGCGGCGCAATTCTCCAATCGGATACTCGGTATCAGTTGCAACAGCGTGCATCACTTTCTCTAGTTCAGTTTGTTTACTATTCAGGTTTCCTTCTAGCTCAAACGATTCGTTTAAGTTCTCCATGAAATCGTGTTGTACGGAAGCTGTTTCGGTGTCTTCGACACTTGAAGAAGTACACGCATTTGAGCACTCATTGCTACGAATTTCGCAGTCCGACAGATTTTCTCGATTTAAATTGGCTTTTGATTTTTCATGTATGCTAGCACATCTCCCAGTGCAAGCGGAGCACGCACAGCTTTCGGGTGGAGTGTTCTCATCACATGAGAACTCCCCTATGTTGAGTTGCTCCGGCGATGACCGCGAGCTCTCTCCGCTTTCGCGTTGACAACTTCGAGTCGGGGGTGGACTTGCTCTTGCCGGGTCGCGCCAGCAGTTGTGTAACCTACCAGGACACCATCACCATTGCCTTCTGCTTCGTTCACTGGCCGCACTTGTCCCTGGAGCTCTTGGGCTTCCTCTTCGGTCACTTGAATGCTCGGCATATCGCGCGCGGCGTCAATTTGCTCAAGTGCGCGAAGATTGCCTTCCGAAATGGTGATATGCTCGTACAGTAGGTTATTAGCAATCAGCCAATGCAATACACGCCGTACCATGTCCGGGCGGACGCGAAAATACTTAGTGGTTTTGTCGGTACTTGTCGCCAGAAAAACAACACCGCAAGTTCACAGTGGCCGCGGTAGTTCTCGTATGATCTGACCAGGATCGTTCCAATAGTTGATTGCATTACCCCTCGTAAATTATTGGCCATCCCGGTAAAGATTCACACAGGTGGTGAAGGACACGCCCAACCCGACCAACCTAGCCTCCATGTTATTGAGACTGGCAAGCTCTTCCGGCACGCAACCAATACGGAATCGGTGACCGAGATCACTCCGTAATTGTATACTTCTGGGAGCGATGAGAAAACAGCGTAAGGCCAAACGGTGCTCGAAGGCAGCGAGGAGAGCGTTGAAGGCGGTGGCGGCGGTGGCCAACGCAGTTCCGAAGCCTAAACAGACTAAGGCACAACCGCTCTCTGTCGATGAACTTGAATCTACGCGTGAGGAGGCTCGAACGACTCGGTTTAGCGAAACTGCGAAGCGGAACGCCGTCGTCCAGCAGCTTCCACGAGTTGCAAAACGGAGGAAGACAAATCCAAGACAAGGCGCTACTGAAAGCGATAATCTCGAGGCAGACCAAAAAGGTAGTATGCTACGAATTGCGACCATTAAAGCGGCTTTCACATCTATTTACCCGACTTTTTTAAAATTCAAATATAGACTTCTTTGATGCAATCGATGCACCACTTTTTAGGGTCTGCGGCAGTTGTGGAGAACTTGCGAATGCAACCCTGGTAGTACGCAAACTGTATGATCCCATAGCTGTTTTTTTGCCTCTCCGCAATGAGCACGGAATCGTGGAAGTTATCGACGCGGGCCTCATGGATAAAGTACGGGTGAGCGGACCTTTATATGGCTCTGCGATAGGTGCTATAGAGCGCTTCGCGCGCGAAAAACGCCAAAGTTTTCTCGGTGTAGTGATGAATGAAAGCGAGACGAGAGAGCATCAGTAAACTCTAACAGAATACTGTGCACAGGCATGATAGGCGTTTTGTTATTCATGGGAACTTTAAATTCTTTTGCATGAATCTGATACAGCGACGTCAAATAGACGGTCTTGTGCGGAGAGTTTCTGTGACGGATAGTCGCGAGGAAGCGATTCGGACAGCTAGATCTGGCGATGGAGATAACGAGACGCTCGAAAATGACGCAGCCGAATCAGAAAAACTTGATATACAGACCGCAATGCAGGTTTTAGATACTCTAAATCCTTTTTTTCGTGTCGTGCGAGGAAGCGGACTATATTGGTCTAACGCGAGAGATGATCTAATGGCTATGATGGGGAATCGAGTGCTTCCTACGCGATGGCCGACCTTCTTTCTAACTCTGAGTGCTGCAGACACAATCTGGCCTGATTTTGCTAAGGCATGCTACCCTGCACTAACGTTAGAGGAGTGCAAGCATCTCTTTCGACGCAGAGCAATAACATTGAAATGGCTTACCAGGTAGCACTGAGAGCTGCATTTTCTCGAGTTGCTCTGCGTCCGAACTATGTCCGTACAGATACCACATCATCACTACTAAGGAGGCATTCAGATGGACGCTGTCCGCAGAGGTAGATGTATAAAGCAATCGAACGATATTTTCCAAGTCTTGCTTGGAGCACGGGGGTGCTTTCTTTTTCAAAGACACCGTCCTCGCGATTGGTGCAGTACTTGCCGAGCCCGGAATGAACCATTTGCAGCTGCGGCTTTACTATTGTCCCCTGCTGTGGATACTTATCCAGCAGCCAGTTCTTGACATTGCCAAAGTAGGCAAGACACGTATTCGTCGAGCGAGCCTTGTCTGTCGATCTAGCTAGGGAATATGCATACTTGTCTAACATAATTCTAAGTACCTTACCAGCATTGTCACCACCGATTAGCTCGTGCGCTTTATCCACTGTCATGTCTTCGACCTCAATAAATGATTAAAAGGAATTTATCGCCATCACTCTCGCCTTCTTGCTGTTGGCTGGAGCCAACGACGCGATGGACATGGCTCCAGATCCGCAAACTGCTGTTTCCCAACTATCGTCACCTCGGTCGGAAATCTAGGGATATTTTTAGGATATGCCTTGATATGATTTTTTGTATTGAACAGTAAATATTCTCAAGATATTCCAACTAAATATGGTCGGATTGGTTGGAATAGTGCAATTTTCACAAGTCCAAATGATTGGACAAAAAACAGGAATTATCCGTTCTCATTGGCGGTTGGAATGGAATATCATACCGTCCAAGTTTAGAAACCATAAGACCAACTCAGTCGGTATTTCAGACTAGCCAAGGGAGCAGTCGATTATACTGGGAATACCAAAGGTATGGACAGCCCACAATGGATTAATACTGGGAATACCAAAGGTATCTGCGTGAACGTAACCTGGGTCAACATTCGGTCAACATTCCAAAATGGGGTCGCTTTGCGTCAGAGTTTAAGTCTGTCGTGAACGTTAGTTGGGCGGCATGCGTCGGATTCGTTTGCTGGAGAAGCAATGACGCCTTCGCCTACAATCCAACTCTTCGCAACTGATGGGGAATCCAATATAGCGTTGCAGGAACGAAAGCGTCAGCATACATGCGCGAATACCGCGCTGCGCACAAGCTTGTCGGCGGAGCTCAACCTCGTTGCGACTTTGTTCCTGCAGAAATCGCGGCGATCAACGATGGAAAAGGTGATCCAAATGTGGGGATTTACTTATGTGTTGTATTTGAGAGCTGTCATTGAAGGAAAGCAGCGGCAGCAGCATGAAGATTACATGCGCGAATATCGGGCAGAACAAAAAAGAAGGCAGGTGGACGGATTAATTGGTCAAGCAGCAACGTACCGATGAGACTTTATTGGAACAGCACTACCTCGGACTCCATTACCGTTGCGCCCCCCCCCCCCCCCCCGCTACCTTAGATTCCATTAGTGTGGAAACGCATGCTACGAATGCGAACGGTAGCGTTGCGCCTACAGCTCAAACCAGCGATGACATCCACGGGCCCGACCACAAGAAATACAAGCGCAACTATAATAACTGCTGAACGATCCATTGACTGCAGAAAGCCGTTCTGGTGATAATTGGACCACACAGCCCAACACTATATTTTGCTACGCAGCAAAATATAGTGTTGGGCTGTGTGGTCCAATTATCACCTGCATGCTGCTCTCGCCTCGTTTTATTTTAACAGCAAAAACCTAAAAAAGAAAAAAAGGTATTCCCAGTGTAAGTCGCAGACGACCTAGTTTATATAATACTTCTAATCTTGTAGAAAATTCACGATTTTTGTCGACAATGACGATAAAAGCCGCGTCGGCTTATTGCCATCCTCCACGTACCGAGAACAAAGACGGGCACAACAAACGAATCTGATTGGCTAAAATACGTTTAATGTAATGAGTTTAGTTAATAATTCGTTACAGAAAAAGTTTATGTATGCAAAAACAATGCAGTCTTATTGCAGTTACAGTGCGTGGCGCCTTAGAGAGCTGATATATCCGAGTTTGACGGGGTTCGCGTTCTGATAGGATAGCGCTGCATGCGAACAGACGAAAAAGTATTGATTTAGTTTAGTATGTGGTCCACACTCATAATTCTATCTGAGAGCAGCCCAGCAGTTGGCTAGCACCTTCTCCGGCATCGCATCCCAAGCCACCCCATGGCATCTCCCGTGTCGACAGCGTATGGATCATTTTCGCCAAGTAGGACAGGTAGCACTGCGTCTGCGGTTCTGTCGTTCAAAATACGCCCCTTCAAGCATCGCGGTCGTATTCTTGGGCAGTTTAGCGATAGCCACGTGCGAAAGCTCCACCTCCGGCGCTTTGTGAACGGGCGCATTGTCGTACAACAGCAAGATCTTTCTGTTGGCAGCTTGCATCCATGCGTTGAGAGCTACCAACCAGACTTGGGGCATCGTGTTGGGAAGCCACACTGGCAATACAAACGTCCCGCCGACTTTCAAATGCACTTTGACTTGATTTTTGTAGGGGGCCATCCATGGGAACAGCCAATCAGAGCAGACGTCTGAACCTCACACGATCAGTAGGTTGGCCTCTATCTTCGAATAACTTATAAACATGTAATATTGCAGGTGATTAGTTATAAGGTGGCTCTCTAAAGCGCCACGCACTGTAAACTTCAATGGGTATCTCGGGATCTTTTTCAAAGCTGCCTGCAACCCACTCCGAATCAATCAGCGCCCGCGTTCGAATGGTGCGCTTGATTAGACGGTGCGTGAAGGGTAGCCAGTAACTGCTTAGCACCCATGTCCGATACGGGCTGAAGGGCACTATGCTTTTCTTGGATAGTGTTGGTACGTTGATTGGAAGCCCGCGGCGTGGAGGGCATGAAGGCCTTGGTAAAATAGAATCCAAAATGAGAACAGGCGTTTGGCGCCAAAACGCTTTGAAACCAGTCAAATCTTTTGCAATAAGACTGGTTGATATTGGTAAATACAGTCAGATGATTGGCTTAAAATATAATCTAGTGCACTGGTAGGTTTTGGGATACAGTCACACCTGTTTATATGATCCTCCCAAATTGAGCCCCGCCGTTTATAAGATCCAAAATCTAGTGGAACCATTTTTTGACTTGGTTTTCGTATACTTGATGCTTATATGCACACATGTTTTATGAGCCACACTGTCTGGCAACGAATTGTGACCTAACCTTTTTATTTGAGTCACGAGGCTCCGCACCTGGTCACTATCCGAAACCCAGCCGCGAGAAACGCAGCCAGCAGTTACGCCGGCTGTAGCTTTGAGACACTGCCTTGAGTTATCTGCTTTTCTTTTGCAATGTGGCGAGGAAACAGACAGTGAAAGAAAATCTCTAGTGGCAGTCATCGGGAGACTGCGATGAAGGCTAAGCGTCAGCGAACTATGCACGATTTCTTCGTGTGTACCACATAATAATTTTAACTGAGGCCATTTTATATGAGCCAGAGCTGCGTTGGGTCACCAACCATGGCTCATGTAAGCAGGAGGTTTGACTGTATATCATTACCGATGTGCTGCTTGTGGGGATTTTTTTAGTTACGGGGCTTTTTCCGTCGTTGTCTGTACATGTACAGCTCTCTCCCCTAATATCGACGGAGAAACCAGGGCTTTAGCCTCTATGATTACGGCTCTTATAAAATAACACGTGACTAAACATAAAATAACACGTCACTACATGTATCACGATCTGTGTTTAGTCACAGAACATATATTAAAATACAGAGCGAAGGCACATTACAGTGCTACCCCTCGTTATGCGCACCTTGATATTCAGATACCCCGTCATATCTATTCATCGATGCAGGGGAGCTATTGCCCAATCAATACAACTCTACTAGCGCTATCCTTAATCCCTCCGAAATCGCTTTGCGATCCCCCCTGCGCATAACGAGGGGTAGCACTGTACATGTATGTATACGAACGTTGGCAGGTCTACGTTTACAGTGTCATTGACAAATCGTTTGTTGTTGGTATTTCTCACCTCTCGATATGACTTCACTTCACAATTGTCCAGGTAGCCCTCGCATGGTGCCTTTCCGTAATGCGCTTCTACAATGCCTTCCTGGCAAATTTGCTGATCCTCCTCGCGATCACCGTGGCCGCGGAAAAGTCGACTCGAACCAGCACTACCGATATTGACTACAACCGTGGAAGGCTATTGCGAAAGGTTGACGCTGGTGAGGCAAATGCCATCGACACCGAAGAGAGGGGCATCTTATCATCCGTCAAGAGTTGGGGGAAAACGAAGTTATGGCTTGAACTTGGTAAGTCCGACGACGAGGTCAAGAAGGCGCTGAAGATGGAAGGGCTGGCGGGTGCTGCTTTGAAATCCCACCCAAATTACAAAAAACTGGAGGAATTCCGGTACAAGCGCGAAGGTCGTAAGATGGACGATTGGGTTGCGGAGGGCATCTCGACGAAAGTTGTGTGGGACGATTTAGGGCTGGCTACTATGGACAAGGCTCAGCGCAGAAATAGCGATGCGCTCAGAAAATATGTGCGTTATGCAACCAAGTACGACGACGAAGTTTGGAGCTACAAAAATACCGTGTTGGAGCCCCCGATTCACTACGATGCCAGCCCGGCAGAGATGGAACTGAAAGTACAGATTTGGGCCAATGCGAAGCGTGAGAATTGGTACGTGGAGGAAATGCTGAGACTGGATGGTTTGCCCGATGCTGCGCGAAAAACAGACCCGGACTACAAGTATTTCCAAGAGTTCTTGACGCTGAAGAGACGATCGGAAAAGTGAATAGCGCTCGTCATGGCATAAAAGGGTTATGCTGAACGGCGCTCATTGAACAGTGTTCACCTTGCTAGGTGAAGACGAAGTTGGGTACTCAAATCCTAGCCACCGAATTTTGATGCTGCAGTTTTTTTTTGCCTTTTTTAAAGCTTTTAAAAGCTCGAATGATTTTAGGAAAGCTCGATTCTCATTGCTTACGTGTCATCCACTGCGAATATAATCTTTCTCATTTGCTGCTGGCAGATATTGTCGTGTGCAGAATCAGATTATTTTTCATTTCAATGACAAAGACGAACGCCCACCAGCATCGGGACACCAGTATTGCACTCTGATTGTTGCCGTCATTGCGAAGTCTGCGTACCGAGGGGATCGGCATTGGCGTAACGCATGCTGAACATTTCATTACTAATTAACCTACAAATTTACGACCTAATAAAATGAAGACAGGAACACTCTGGTTGGGCACGAAGCTTTGAGAGCCTGCTTTACTAATAACCGCTCCACATTTGTCTCGTGTACCCCCGTGGTTTGGCAGCATGGCATAGTGCACCACGAATAAATTAGCTGAGTATATAGGACTGCTGTACGGACTCAAGTAGACGAATTTATTATAACTGGGCTCCGCCCTCTTCAAATGAATGAAATTCCCATGCGCTATATCTCCCCCGCATAATTAATAATGTCAAGTCCTTGGGACTAGATGTAATACTTGCAAAATGTCAGCAAAGTCATCGCCAAGACGGAGAGCTACGCGAGCGCGAGCGCCTGTCAACATTCGTGTTGGTGCTGTCCTCATCGCTCTATTGTAGTGGGTCAATGGCCACACTATTTTAGCTACTATGGGGCCGTTGTCACCGAGCGGGTGAGCGCACGCTTTCACCAGGGTAGTAGCTTAATATGCGAGGTGTGTTGGTTTCGTTCGCAGTTAATTAAAATTGAGTTCCATCGACGAAACTCAGTTTCGTTCCGTTAAAACTGCAAACGAAAACCACCGGCCTCTAGCGGGATGAGGTCTTCCGGCGCTTCCAGGACCGATACAGGTGAAACCGAGGAGGACTATCGAGTTGCTCACACACATAACGCACTAATGCATGTTGCCTGATGCAACAAGTTAAAGCAACGGCCAAAGCTCCGTAACTACTGCCGAGTTTTCGAGGCTGTAGTCAACGTAATAGTTCAACAATTGTTGGGTTAGGCCACCATTCGCAGTTTCCGGGTCGGCTTCCTTTTCATGTGATTCCAGTAAAAGAACACTAATTTCGAGATCGCCACTTTCCCGACGCTTCTTTTTATCGGGCTCTTCAGCACGCTCTTGAAGCGCGCGATTCCTCTTCTTCTTTTCCACGACAAGGCGGCTGATGGCATGATATCACAGCGCCACACTGCCATCAGCTACTGCCATCAGCTGCTGTGGAAAAGTTGTCAAGTTTCACTTGGGTGTGCTCATGCCGACTGCGTGTTAGTATCCCTCGTCGTCGCACCTTGTCCACCTTCGTTTTACCGCGACCTTAACGAAACCTGAGTGCCGCTGCAGCGCCTGGGGCAAGCCGCGTCTTAAAGCTTCCGCACACGGAGTGCGCACCCGTTCAACTTGCGCGCGGGCTCAAAATTCCAAATATACACACCAGATATCCACAAATTACTTAAGTAGACGCATGACCTTACCGGTACATGTGGTTTCGTCGACGAAACTCAACTTTCGTCGTGAAACCCGAGTTTACAACTGTTTAATACTCAGAACTTGAACGAAACCGGACGAAACTTAAAAATAAACGGTTTGAATAGTACATGTAGTCGAGATTTGAATAGTACATGTAGTGATCCTTTAGTACTAATATTAGTACTAAGATTAAATATGCGTTTCTGTGTTAGTTAAGCTCTACCAATCGAACAAATACTAAAACTACAAATACCTATCGCTACTATTACCCACAGACCTCGCTTAGCACGAGTTGGCTCCATGAAGACCTATTGACTCTCTAGTTATCTATACGCGTCCTCAGTCAGTGGGCCAAGATGTAGAAGAATTCCGCCCCAGCCGAACTCTCGCAAGTTTCGCGACCGACGGGAGGGCTTTCTCTCCAAACGCAGCAAACCAGCCAAAAACCTCAATGTGTTGGCAGAGCTGCTCTACGTTCCAAACGCTCTTTTTTTCTGTTGTGAATTGTTAGCTCCACGAAGTCTCAGTTTCATCAATGATCACCAATATAGGTCAAAACCACCGTCGGTCCAGGTTGGTCACCGTTGCCTGGCCAGACACACGTGTTAGTCTTAGCAGCCACGACAAAGGTGTAAGTATGTCGCTTATCAGACAGATTGATCTTGCTAACCGTACCGTTTCGATAACTAGATCGTTTCTACAACCTGTCGTCCGCAAATACAACTGGGAGACGACTCCTCCAAGTCTCCAAAGCAGCAACTGATCTGAACGCACATCATCGAAGTAAGCTGTCAGACGGAAATCAAAAAACGAGAGCGAGAGGGGTGAATGAAGGTAGAGAAATATCACATGAAATTAGTAGTGATATTATTAGTACCAACTATTCAAAAAAATTACGACTAAAGAATCTGGTTCTACTAAATTCCGGGGCATATTATGCATAGTACGAATTCTTAGTACTAGTACTTTAGTAGTAAACTCACACTAATCATACTAACACAGCCATCGCCAATCCCCACACCAGTGTCGTACTTAGTGGAAGCATTTCCGCGCTCTTCCGTCGACGCTCGTCATTCCGCGAAACGGTGCGATCTTGTGCGAGTGGCTGCGAGCGAGCGGGGAGGAAGCAGACGTGACAGAAAGGAGACTACGAAGCAGAAGCGCATGATGCCGTCTGGCAAGGCGCTCGGGGCCCAGCAGACGCCGCGGGGGCGCGTTTTAGCACGTTTTCTTACGCTGCTCCTGGTGCTGATTAGCGTAGTTTATGACGGGAATCGCGTGAACGCGGAGGATTTAACGCCGGAAATCCGAATTCCAGTGCATCTTCATGCGGATTTTTTTACGACGCAGACAACATCACTGCCGCCGAGGCAGGTGGTGTCTGTGGCGCTGAGTCGCGCGTCTGCGTTGCTGACTGGCGCTCGGCTAGGCGTCCAGGGCGTGAGCATGGCGCTGCCACGCTGGAGCGACTTCGTTCTGCTGCACCGCGTGGACAGCGGTCGCGAGTGGGTGGTAGCTGGCGAGCTGCAGTCAAGCGACGTGAGCTGGCTGAAGGCGGCCGAGGTGGTGCTGGCACCGCGCACGGCCAAGTCGCAGACCGTGACGGTGTCCACGAACGTGACGTTGGTGGACTCGGTGTCGTCTCGGTCTGTGGTGGTGGAGGTGTCGCACGTGGTTCGGAGTATCCCGGACCCTCGGTCTTTGGTTTCGGCGGCGATGCTGGAACCGGTGGTGGTGGAGAGCACGGAGGACGAGGCGGCGCTGGTGTCCATGGGCGCGTTGGACGTGTTTGGCGAGTCGCTGGACAGCGCTGCGGTGTGGTTGGAATACTGGTCCGTGGACGTGGAAGTTCACGGGCGCGACATGGACGCCTCCGTGAGTGGCTTGGCGTTCGACAGCAAGTACGCGGAAGTACGGGAGCGTGCTGGCGGCAACGTGGCGAGCGTATCGAATGTGTCAGCGGCGACGCTGGCATCAAACGGGTCGGATGAGACTTCGGTGGGCGTGCTGGAGGTGCTCCCGGTGGCGTCCTTCGCCGGGCACTTCCGTGGATCTCTGGTGCTGGTGTTCTGCGACAAGCGGAATGCGGCGCAGAAGGTGGAGGTGGTGCGTCCGTTGTCGATTTCGTGGCGGCGTGGCGACTTGGACCTGTCGGTGGAGCTGCGCACGATGGTGTTCGTGAACGAGACAGTGTCGATGCCGCCGAGGCAGGTGGTGTCTGTGGCGCTGAGTCGCGCGTCTGCGTTGCTGACTGGCGC
>JAHWLE010000715.1:0-18224 GCA_024679135.1 Phytophthora foliorum
CCCCCTGGTATACAATCTTCAAGGTTAAAGTGAAAGGGCGCGACCACGGAGGCGACATGGGCAAGGAGCGCGAGCAAGCGACGAGAAGACACGAGCACCAGGGAGAGCAAGGTGGAAGTAGAAAGCGGAGTGGCTCTGGACAGCAAAAGCCAGCAGAAGACACAGTCTGCCGCAGACAAGCAGTGGAGAACAGTTAAGAAAGCAGAAAAAAAATCCAAGCACGCGGAGGAGGTGGAGAGCACTCGGGGCAAGGCTGGCAAGGCGGTAGCCCACAACAAGCCAAGTCCAAGAAAGACGTCCCCGCAGCGGAACCAGCAGGGCGAGTTGGTGGCAGACGGCAAGCGGAAGGACACTGGACAAAACTGGAGAGGACCGGATCAAGGTGATGGAGTGGTGGTCTTCCAACAGCTGCGATCCTTCCTTCTTAACGAGGCTCCAGCGGAATATGTTTTCCACATGGTGCAACGCCTCAACGAGTTGGCCGGAATCAGAAGACGGTAAAAGCACGAGCAAGAGAAGGAGGGTGCAGTTAACAGCCAGGACCAAGCAGAAGGCGCGAGCAGTGAATGGAAGGACGACATCACGCCACAACAAAGAGCCAAATACAAGGGCATCATCAGCTACTGGGAGAAGGAGAACGCGGAACACGTCAAGAGAATGCAAGTCCTGTTGAAGCAGTGGATTGTGATCAAAGGGCTGCTGCAGCAAGAGATTCAGGAGCGTATCCACTGCTTCACCTTCACAACCAGGAAGCAAGAGGAAAAGAGGTCAGTACCAGTATCAGCGCCGGGGCGCTATCTGCAAGCGGTAACGCAGCAAGGTAGCAAGATGCAAGAAGACGACCTGACGGAGGAGCAGACACGTATGCTCAGGCTGTGCGTGCAACCGGTGGCTGAAACTACACAGCTCATGGAACGAACAAACGATGAGGACCGAGCGTTGCTGATGATTTTAAACCAGGAGTTGGAAGTACCACTCCCACCGCGGTTTCTCGTCCAGTCGATGACGCCGATGGAGTTAGCAACGTTTACGGATATGTTCATCGCTTTGGAATATCCGCTCTACGCGCATCTGGCGCCAGGACACCGTTTCGGAGAGAATTTGTCTCGGGGTGCACAGTTGGCGCAAATTACGATGAGGGCGGAAGCGCCACCGCAGCAACAGCAAGAAATCGATGAATTCAAGGCGACTTTATCCAGAATAGAGCTCGGCAATAACTCACGAGTGCTAAAAGTGACTTTCAAGAGCAGGAATGCTGCGAAACGATGGATTGACTGGAGGTTACCTTTAGCAATGAGGCTACTACAGCTCGTTGACTACGAAAGCCAAAGAGTGACAGCCAGAACGACGTTCGCGCTTGTGAAGTTGGATTACTATACCTTCATAGTGACGTTAAGGAAGGGAGCCATGACATCCAAGGACCTGCAATGGGTATTGAGCAAAAAGATGGGGCTCCAGGTACAAACATTGGCTCATACCGAACTTGGAACCACCGGTCTCAACGACAAACAGTGGCGGGTGAAGGTTCGCGCGAAAGCATGTCCATTGAAGCTGAGAGAAATGGGCTACATTCATAACGAGGAAGCCGAGCTTGGAGTGCATCATCAGGAGACGCACGTGAACTGGCCGTGCAAAACATGCAGATTACCCAACCACCCGACCAAGTACTTCAAGATGCAGGAGGAGAGACTCGAGGAGATTCTCCGACTACATACTTACACGGTGGATGGAGCGCTGCCGTCGAAGAGCGGAAAGAGTTCAAGAACATACCAAGCCAGGGAGGCACTGACAACAATGGAGCAATTGAAGAGGCTTCTAAAAGGACTGGGCGGGCCGGTGGAGCAAAGTGCAGCAAGCATGAAAGACCAGCGGCAGAGCGCAAGTGAGGGCCCGAAGGGCGACCAGAAGCAAGACGAGAGCGACTTAGAAGAGGGGCCCACACTGCTGAAGGAATGGGAGCAGTTACGCAGCAGCGCCGACGGGGAAGCAGGTGCGTAGCAGCAGCATGCTGGGCACCCCAGCAGTCCGAGCCGAGGGCGCAACCCGAGCACGGAAGAAGAGATCGGCACAGATAGCAACCAAGCCCGCAGTGACATGGGAGCCGAAGCTGCGGCACTGGCAGATGTGTTTCACGCTGCCATGGACGGAGACGGAGGGCGAGAAGTCGAAATGACCGAGGCCATGCAAGAGACGGAAGGGAAATCAACAGCGGCGACGCAGGCTGGCACAAGACAAGAACCAGCACGGAGTACACCCCCACGAGGACGAACGACCACGAGAAGGATCCTGACAGCAAACAGGATGGGCACCAGAGACACGACTTTGGGAGCATCAACTCTAATGCAGAGGGGGCCAAGTGAAGGCGCGGAGGAGGGAGCCAACGCTACTGAAGCAGCAGCGACAGGGACGACCGCGAACGCGGCAGGCTCGACTGCTACAGCACGTATGAGATCTACATCACCGAAACGGAGATTACCAGCAGAATGGGAATCGAAGACAGCAACGGAGGCAGCGTCAACGACCAACAAAGTGATGAAGACGGTCACGAAGGCAGGGAAAGCGAGGTCGTTATCGCTGACACGCACCCGCTCACGACAACCACGCAAGGGTGGCCGGGTAGTGATGCAGCAGTACATGCATCACTACTTCACCGTACCGAGAGCAGATGATGGAGACACAACCGACAGAGCCACAGGGTCACCGGGTGGAACCACGGAGGACCAGCCCAGCGCAAGGGAGGCCAGTACGGAAACGGATCATGAAATGACTGAGGCGGAAGAAGATGGCGACAGTGATGAGCCTGACCGCTGCGTATACGTGGGATCTAGACCACCTACAGATCAGGGCTTTCCCATTGAAACGTGGTTAGGAGTACTCGGAGGAACGTTAACC
Source organism: Phytophthora foliorum (assembly GCA_024679135.1). Taxonomy (NCBI): domain Eukaryota; phylum Oomycota; class Peronosporomycetes; order Peronosporales; family Peronosporaceae; genus Phytophthora; species Phytophthora foliorum. The sequence goes on from JAHWLE010000715.1 coordinate 2,893, forward strand.
GAGGTGGTCGCGAATGGAAATTGCGGATGGTTCGCGCTGTACGCGGCGCTCACCAACGTAGTAACAGGGTTGGTGCCACCCAGCACGGCAGTGATCAAGCACGTCAATGAGCTCAAGAAACAGGTTATCAACGGAATGATAGCCAACTTAGTCGACGAGGCAACACTGCGACCGAAGGATCTGGATGCAGAATTGGTGGCAAGCAGAAACGCGGTAGTGATAGAGAGCAGTCAGGAAGAGAAATTCAGTGCTTTAGCAGCACACTATGTCGAGCATCGCAAGAAGTCAGTAAGGGCGGAAGTTGGCAAGGACTTCTGGGCAAGGCCATCGCATCTTCAGGCAATGGCAATGCACGCAAGAGAGACCATCTTCATCCTCGACGTGGATCTGAAGGGGATAGCGAGGCTGCAAGCCTACGCGTACAAGAACGAAGAGCTGCCGAACGGGGGCACTGTCGAAACCGGCACGACGGCAACGCTGGAATCGGGTTCGGCCATCGGGTTGCTTCAAGATCTGGTCGGGGAGGGTATACTGCCCACGGTGATGGCACTCATATGGAAAAAAGGAGGAAACCACTTCCAAGCAGTGACGTACGACCCAGAGTGATTCAAGTACTACGACTCCAATTTGGAGGACTTGGTCAACAACCGGAACTCCATCTTAGCCAAGCATGGGAGATTGGAGCTCGATTGTGAGCCTTACAACCAGCGCAAATCAGCACAAGCGGCAACGAAAGAACTGAAAGCTATCACAAGAGCCATTAACCAAACCGAGGAAAGGAAAGTGGTGAAAGCAAGCGATGGCAAGAGGCAGACTCAAGCTGAGCAGCAATGTGAGACGGAGCCGGGAGCTGTGAAGGAAGAAGACGCTAAGGTGGAGATGTCGACACAGGTGAGAACAGCCAGCGCCGCGCAGATCATCACGATGCAATCAGTGGACGTGGTCACAGAAGGCACAACGCCGAAAGGAAGCGGAGATGGCCATCAAGGGTAGCAGAGCAAAACGTCAGCCGACCTGACTGAAATCAAAGCAGAGATGACAGAGGAAGATATGGCACTGCCAGGATGGAGCATTTATGATCAGCAGGAAAGAGTGGAGCAGGAAGAGCAGGGTGCACTGCAGACTGATAATGAGGTGAGAAGCAGTACAGCATTGCAGGAGTCCGGGCCGGAGGACATATTAGCGAACGCTGCCGAAGAGCAGGGCAACATCTACCGTGATGATGATGATGGACGACAGCAGTAGGTCGGGAGCAGGCAGAAGCAGAGAAGTGGCGAGCGATGGGGAGCAGGCAACACTGCATCACTACTATGCCACGATTCAACAACAGCAGCATAACGGAAATACAGCCAAAGCTTTCAGACAACATGGACGAGCTGTACGCCGCCAACACAGGACTTACAACGGCAACAGCGAAACCTGCGGCCTACACACCATAAGCTGGATAGGACGATAGGATTAGCTGCCTACAACATACGAGGATTGGCGATGCGCATCAAACACATTGCCACGAGGCTGCAAAGTCTTAAAGAGCAGGGACCGAGGGGGCAGACGGACATGATATTTTTTACAAGAAACGCACTTGAAGGAGGAGGAAAACGCAACAGCGACCCAACAGTACGCCGGAATGTGGGGCTTTAAGCACACTGCGGCGCACAAGTATTCGTTGTGGGCGTCCGGGAAATACATAAGGGCTGGAGTAGCAATTCTGGTCAATCCGTATGGAGCGGTGAAGGAAGTGCAAGAGTGGGGCTCGGAGTACTGGAGTGAGCATTTACTGATGGCGACCGGGGTAATAGAGGGGAAAACATTTCTTTTTCTCAACATCTACGCGCCATCAGTTGGGCCAGCGAGAATCGCTTTCTTCAACAACTTGCGCAGGATACCTTTTCCGACGGGCATGGCGATGATATGGGGAGGATTTTTTAACTGTGTCATAGGCAGGAATATGGACAGAATTGGGAGCAGGAATAGAGATGATATGGGAGCACGGTCACTAGAGCAAGTGCTGCAGAAGAATGGGCTGGTAGATGCAGGAAATCATACGCTGCCACAGCTTAACAGCTACAGGGAAAGGAAGAAATATGCGGACGCATTCCACACACACACGCACACAGCGGCGGACGGGAAGATCGGTTCTTCAAGATTGGATCGATGGTATATCACGGCTGCAGACAACAAGCTATTGCGGGGGGTGCAGGTAGTGGAATCCTTTTGTCAGGCCGATCATCGAGGGGTGGTTTTAGAGCTACACTCTCCCAAGGGGATCGTGCAAATCCGACAGAGACCAAAACTCTACCCGCCACCACCTTATGCAGAGGCGGCTACCAGGAGCCTGGTTGTGAACCGGTTGGAACAATTTGAAGCGGCCATGGCGGATGAAGAGAAGGTGAGTAATCTGTCACGATGGGATAAGTTCAAGAGCGATGTTAAAAATGAAATGATGCGATTACGAACGGAGACGAGGAGAAGGACGACACGAGGCTTCAGGCAGCGGATTAGACGGCTCAAGGTCAAGCTAAGCAAGTGCGGCTATACGTCAGCGGAGCAGCAGCAGTGTAGAAAACAACTTTTGAATGAACTGGCCAAGGTACAAGGAGAACGCGGCGCTTCGCGACGTAGATGCCTAGTGGCCAAAGCTGCATGGAGCTCACAGAAAACAACGAAGCAATTTTATCGCAGAATTTGCGCGAAGTTCGGGGATAATACCGTCCCGCACTTACAGTCAGCAGTAGCAGGTTCCCGGCTGCACGCCCAACAAAAGGCGGATATACTAGCCGAAAGCTGGGAACCCATTTTTAACGGTGCGGCGGAGGCGCAGCAATCGGTTGAGGAGTACATTGGCAGAGTGAAGGACAGGTGGGAGAAGGTAGATCTGGCTGAATTAGATGAGCCGATCACAGCAGAGGAAGTCAGCAGGGCCATAGCCAAATGCAAGCGCGGTAGGGCTCGCGGTCCAGACTCCCTCAGCAACGACTGGTACTTGGACAACGCGGAAGTGTTGGTGCCAATTTTGACGAAACGTTACAACACAGCTATGGAGGAAGGAGTCACACCGAAATCATTCGTGGAAGCTTTCATTTTTAGTATCAGCAAAGGCGGTGACACAGCCAACCCGCTGAATTACAGGGCGATCGCCTTGTTGAATTCAGACTACAAGATTTTCACGCGAATTTTAGCTTGGAGGCTGAGGAAACGGATTGGGAATCTGGTCCATAGCACGCAATTTGGTTTTATACCGGGTAGGACAATTCACGAAGCGATTGAATTGTTCGAAGCAGCTAAAGAAGCATGTCGCAGAGGTGACGAGCTGACTGAAGCGCAAGTACTCATGTTGGATTTTGCTAAAGCCTACGACTCGCTCGATAGGGAGTTTCTCTATGCAGTTTTACTAGCCAAGGGAGTACCAGATAAATTTTGTAGGATAGTCGAAGCGATCCACACAAATACCACAGTGCGATTTCTGGCAAATGGTGAGTTATCCAGAGAGGTGGTGGTCACGAGCGGCATACGACAGGGGTGCCCGCTGGCACCTCTTTTGCTTATCATTACAGTTGATCTGCTTTACGATGAGGTGGAGATGGATACCAGTCTGCAAGGGCTAAACCTAACCAGCAAGAGCACAGAGCAGCACCTAAGAGTAGCAGGGTACGCCGATGATACGGCGATTTACATCGCACACAAAGCGATGCAGTCAACTGCAATTCAGGCTGTCGAGCGCTTTTCCAGAGTATCGGGACTGATGTTGAACGTGCGCAAATCTGTTGCAATTCGACTAGGTCGGCGAAGGACACACAAGGAGACCAGGAGCAGCGGACACCAGACGTAGAGAAAGTACAGGATGTGCAGGAGGTAGACACAGCGCGGTATCTCGGCCACCTAGCTGGTACAGGCAACACAGTGCAGGAAGCGTGGACTCGGGCCTTCGCAGCCCTCACAGTCCGACTAGCATTGGCAGAGGAGAAAACCCACACAGCGCAGCAGCGTGCAACCATAGCTGCAGCAATCGCGGTACCCAAATTATTATACGTAGCCAGGCATGCATGGTCTACGAGTGAACTGATTAAAGAAGCAGATCAACGGATCCGGCATTTCGTCTGGAAAGCATCTTTTGCGAAACCGGATACGGTGTCGGCAGGATGGGTAAAGCGGTAATTGGCGGAATTTCCAGCCAAACACGGGGGCATTGGCGTACCAAACATCGCGCTAGAGTTGGTGGCGATGAGTGCCACCACGGTTGCGAATTGGGCGATGTCTGACAAGACGCTGTTGCAGACCTCAGGGGACTTACTGTTGCTACGAGACGAAGATTGGGCCGGTCATGTATCGCCTCAAATTACAGAGCCGAGCACGGTGCCAGGAGCCAGCTTGTGGAGCACAGGGAGGAAATGGGTGCAATGGGAGATGGCTAACAAGGTGAAGCACAAGAGTATAACGGATGAGGAAGGGAGATGTCTGAGGACGGAATTGAGAGCAACACGCGGGGTCACTTTCAGGTGGCAGAATGATGGATTGCACGTCACGTGTAGTGAGAGTATGAAAGGAAAAATGCGGGAGATCACGAACAGAAGAAGAGCGGGTTTAGGAGAGTTTATACATACTGGTTTGGAAGGGATAGAGCTGAGATCATTGAAACTCTGGGACCTGCAAGGAAGGACATTGCAACTGAAGTGCCTGGAGCAGCTGGTACGCAGACCGGCACGCAGCAAAGTAGGCGATCTATTAGAGGTTCATTGGTTGGGAGTAGATCATGTGCTCTTCAGGCCAGTGCAACAGCAATTGCCAATGGATATTAATTTGGCGGACTTGTTCAAGGAGCTGTGCTGTAACTTGCTAGTCAATTATCCGGAGATCGTGTATAGAGGAAGACGGATGGAGGAATTGATGGTACACCATCACATGGATGATCCTCATCACATATTTCATCTCACACTGGGAGAGACACCAGAATTGCAGCACACATGGGGGTTCAGCACTAAGAGAGTACTGTGGGCAACTGGGAAGGAAGACGTAAGCCAGGCAGTCAAGAGATGGATTGGAGCTCAAGAGTTAGGGCTCTGGGTGATTCCCCATCCATGGTTAACGCGGATGAGGCCGCTGTGGGCCGGCAAACGACGGTGGTCGATGACCAGGAAACAACTTAAGAAGCAGTTGGCCAGGAGCAGATCGCAGAAAGCGCAGACCGCTTTAGAGAAAATAGAGGAAAAGTGGCAGAAGCAGCATAGGCAAATATCGGCAGCACTGAGTGCATTGCAGTGGGGGAGGCTGCACAAGCTCGAAGAAGTACCAGCATATCAAGTCCAAAATGTCACGAAACACAAGTGGGGCAGATTGAGACTTTGGGTCAACAAGGAAACACGGTTCAATTGCAAGGCGGGCCAGTGTGCGGGATTAATGAATCAGGGGGCTGAACACCTCATTTGGGCATGTCCAGAGGCGGAAGTCATCTGGGATGTACTGCTACAACTCTGGAACAATGGAGATGATGACGGGAGGACCAATCACCAACGAAGGTCGGGTATGTTGCAAGAATTTTTTGAGTTCCGGCTCAACAGCTTGCCACACTGGATAATCCAATGGGGGAGGCAGCAAACGGATGCAGAATGGAACGGAATGAACGACATAGTGCAGGACCTCTGGGCCAGTGGATGTGCGTTGACGGTCACGGTCATTTGGAGGTGGAATGTCAACAGAGTGCATTCCATCGACACGCAGCAAAGTACATTGGAGGAAGCGGCAGCAGGACTTAGGTCAGGACTCATGGAGGCAGGAAAGCGATACACAATGAGTATGTATCCGCTCAATGCTGAATCGGGACCCAAGTTGGAGGCAGCGAATTTCCTGTTAAAGTCATGGCGTGGAGAACAAGTGCGGAGAGTATTGACGACCGTGCAAGGGCCAATGCGGATTGGTTTTTTTTACGGAGGCTCAAGGGGCAACCCGGGCCCTGGAGGCAGTGGCAGTGCGATGTTGGAATTGGTAGTGGACGAGGTCGTCGCTGGGCAAGTAGAGAGTGAGCTGTCATGGGCAGCGGCAACGGCGCTAGGAGGACGGACAATGATCAACAACGTCGCTGAATACGTAGGACTACAGAGGCTGCTCGCGAAAGCAGTAGAAATGAAATGGAACAACATTCATGTTGTCGGAGACAGTGCGCTCATCATTGGGTGGATGCGGAGCAAGCACAAACCTAAATCTTCGAAGATGAGGCATTGGTTCAGAATCACACAGCGCTTAGCAGACATTTGTGGAGTGGCGTCGTGGAGTCATCATTATAGACAACACGACAAGACAGCAGATTGGATCGCAAATTACGCGATGGATAACAAGCAGAGTGTCACGGTGACAGCGTCGACCATGAGTACAACGCATGCGTTGTACTCGGGTGCGGACAGCAGACACCGGAGTGACATTGCCTGGTGGTGGGAGACGACGGGCAGAAAGTGGTGTGAGGAGTCACGGACGAGAAGCAGTGGGATGTATCTGCAAGACAGCAGGAGCAGTAGAATGTGATGAGGGTGGTAGGCGACAGGAAGGAATTGCCAGTCGTGCATGGTTATTAGAGTTCGGCGGAAGCCAGTAACACAATAATCCGTATAATATATTAAAAAAAAAGAGCACAATGCCATCGTTCAGATTCTTCTGCAACACGGTGCACGGTTGTTTCCTCACGTTTGTGTAGTTAATAACTAGTAGTTATTCGGTCAGGGGATACTTCACGGCCAAGTTCGTCGAGGGGGGGTGAAGCAAGTAATCAGAACCACAAGAACGGTGCAGTTGAAGCTCGGGCGAGCGACGTCTTGCTCACAGAACTCTGTGGGTAGACAGCTTAGCCCCTCATCAACAAAAACAGCAAGTTTGGTGAGTTCGCCAGATTTCCCTGCGGCGTGGTGCTTTTGGCAGGTTACGCACTCGAGTTCATGCCGTTATTAGTGGAACTGCCACTGGTCCGCTCTCTACTTCGTCGGTTAGATCGTTTTCTCACGCTCACGCGCTGCTGCTCCAGCTCCTCGCCGAACTCTCCGCGGCTTCGTGGGGTCGTGAGTCACACAACGGATGCCCCACACGAGTTTCGCTGGAGAAAGTCGGCAACACGAACGTAGCTCATCCGCTTTTCCGTACCCATCTTCCAGCTGGCCTTCCAGACCAAGGTCCACATTGCAGGTCATCGAGCTCGAATTAATCGCATGGCGAATCAAGTACATCACGGCTAGCACAGAAGCGAGGGCGCATCGCTAAACTGCATATCGCAACCCCACAGCCGATGGCTTTGACATCCATTCGGCCAGTCAGCCGATCACTTTTAACGGGTTCCAAATCCCGAGTAGACACGCAACCACCTTCCGTCTCCGGTGACTTCCCGAGCTCCTGGCCTCCTCTACAGCCTCGGGCCGACCCTCTGGACCTCGGACGATTCCTGGCCTCACGTTATAATATTACCACCGGTATAATACCATGGCGGGGCTTCAAGACCTGCTGCCTCGATGGCTGGTAGACCACCACGTCGATGCAGACGCCCCCGACCGCATCCGCCTGAGCCCTTGGGACGACGGATTCACGCCCTCGGGGTGCAACGGACGTCCTGGGAAAATCGTGCGGGACTTCCCTCGAGACCACCCGGGGGCGTTCGCTGTGCTGGACGGGGCGGTGAGCGAACGCACGGCCGATTTGTTGTACGCCAGCGCTGTCAAGGCGACGGTGTGGGGCGTCTACGTGCCTGTGCGCGAGTTGCAGCTTGAAAATGCACGTGAAAACATGCTGGAAGCTCCGGAATTGGATGAGACGCAGGACTCGGACGTCTATCGTCAGGCTCTGGCTCGTCGAGCGGTGCAGGAGTTCCTCGTGGCAAAGGATGCGGGCCAACGGATCACCAAGAAGGACTGGGAGCGCACTCATGGGGTTGCGGTCTGGGTCATCGCCTCGGACTGCGACGACGAGACGGAGTATCATCTGGACTACGCAGAGCAGGTTAGATATGAGACCAATGTCATCTTCCCGCCGATCTACGGTGCCACGCTACACGTGAGTCCGCTACACAACGATGAAGAGACTGCGAGGCCGAACCAAGGACGCGAGACGAGCTCGTTTCAAGGCGGAGGTTTCCACGTCAACCTCACGGGGTTGGCGCACTATGGCAAGTACGGCTACAAGACCAAGAAGCAGCCGCGGAGACTCACGACGGACGAGCTGGAGCAGTTGAGTGCCAGTGAAGATGGCTGGAAGTGCGTGCCGTACAGATACCGCCGTGGGATCCTGTGCGACGGCGAGTTTGCACACTTTAGTGGCCGTGTGCACTCCCTCCCGTCAGCTCCGACGGGTCCTGGTGGTCTACCTGTGAAACGTGTGGTGGTGGGCTTCAACCTGTTTCCGAGCGAGATCGGCGCGTGTGTGGCCAAGTTCCCGGAACACAGCGGAGCCTTCAACCGCTACGTGAAGCTCTCGCAGGCCGCCGTGAAGCAGACGAAGCTGCTGTCGACTGCGAGCAACAAGGGCGGCTGGAGTCTGGCCAGCGTGCGTGCCAACCCCAAGCAGGCCGCATTTCTCAAGCTGCTGGCGCGCAAGGTGCGCGAGAACCAGCAGCAGAAGGCGGCACCAGCTCCCAAGTCTCCATCTTAAACTATCGTGGTCACCAGTGTCTAACTCTCATTAACTGTTTACTATGGACTGGCTAGTTGTGGCGGAAGAACTTGAGACTGACCCAGTTGGCGTAGCAGGCCAAGATGGTCACGGGGATCGTGAGTGGCACCAGATAACAGTAGTACACGTCTCTCTCCAGAGCCACTAGTAGACTGGAACTCGATTCGATTGTTGTTGCCACGTTTGTAGTGGATGTCTCTGGGAGGAGGAGCAGCAGCTTGGAGAAAACCATGAGGTATCTGTGATATAAGTTATTAGAAAACAGAGGAGGTGATGTAGCTGCAGTGGGGGCCGAGTGGGGCGTTACATGGACGAGATGAAGGCCAAACCCGCCGTGAGCACGATCACGTAGCCCCATACGTGGCTCGTGGAGCCTGCGCGCCGAGCCGCCACCTTCGCCATCTTGATATGAAGCGACGGACGGTACTCTTACTTTATGTATTGTACACAGAACCCAGAAACCACTTTTACCGACCTACGCAACCACTTTTTATGCTGAAGCCGGGCAGGCATCTGTGAGAACTTCTCTGAGGCAGAGCTCCAAATTGGAGTCCAGGGGAAGACATGTGCAAAACAGCAACCAAGTTTGACTCAGACACTCGGTTTGGCGCAGGCACAGTAATCATCGTTCCTTGAAGTTCTTTCGATGTCGACCATCAAAGCGGTAGTGCGTCAGCGATAACTCGGCTTCTAATTATGCTGCAGTATCCGTTGAAGTCTCCTTGCTGTAGAATCTATTGTAGATAGGGGCCAGAGACCGACTCGATCCTCTTCGAAATCAAAAAGAAGCGTGCTCCGGTCTTGTCTAGACCCGAACAGAGGGCTCTCTGTACGCAAGGCTGGCCACAAAGGTTAGAGGGCCATCTTTTAGTTCGCCGTCAATCTACTAGCGTGGTACTGCCCATATGCGGTTGGTCGCGGACCAAGCTCTCACACTCAGTTTTTCCACGGGAAGCAAACTCTACTCAAGTATCTAAAATGTTGTCAGCTTCTGCGAGCGAGGATGAGGTTCACGCGGCGTGGCTAGCTGCTGGTGCAAACGGCGACGTTGATGCCATGCGCCAGCTTCGTCAACGATTTCCCGAGTTTCTCGACCTCGAGCGGGTACCACCGTATTTTCACATTCAGCGATATTGACTGCGGACTGACCCAGTCATTTACGTGTACACGGTGACAGCACGTCGGGGCTCTAACGGTGCCTTCGTCGGCAACATTCTGCACTTGGAGAGGCTTTCATCTGCGAACACTGGGCGCTTCGGCTCTCCACACCTCAGCCTGGGAAGGGAACCCCGCCATCATTCAGCTGCTGCTGGAATCGGGACAGAACCCCGATGCACGCGATGGCAGTGGCATGACGGCCATAATGGTGGCCATCCTACGGCTAACCGTCATGACAATGCGCTGTGTGTTCCAAGATGGCGAGGCGATCCGCCGTAATCTTGTTGTCGACGTGAGTACTCAGACGGCAGCTAAGTCAGGGTCTGTTTTAACCTGCGTGCAGTGTCGACAGGAGCAAAGCGAGCGAGTGGATTTGGTGCTCTCAGTGATCAAACTGCTGCTTCAGTTTCACGCTGATGTGGACGCTCGAAGCGAGGTAAGATCAGCCGGCGTGATAGGCACAGCATGTATTAGCTGAACGACTGTACACTTTACCAATCTGCGGACAGGACGGCAAGACAGCATTGCACTGTTCCACCTGTGATGATGCCTACGATGTTTCCAAGTTCCTGCTGGATGCGGGTGCAAGCTTGGATTTGCAGGACGAGGTACGCGATGGCATTTGCGAGTAACGTTATCTCAACATCCTGTCCGCTAACGTATCCTGCGCTAGAGCGGTAAGACTCCCCTTCACTACTGTCTACAGGAAGAAGGATTGCTCGTAACAGCCTTGCTGCTATCTCGCGGCGCCAACATCGACGTGGAAAATAAGGATGGTGTCACGCCGCTGGCGCTCGCTCTGCAGCGAGCCAACTTGAACATATTGCAGCTGTTCCTCAATCAACACCAGTGTGTGGTAATTCCTGAGAGGCGCGATTTCGGTGCCGCGCTACTGCTGCAGGCGGTGGACTGCCTGTCCAAGGAAGTCGTGCGATTTCTTGTGGAGAACGCATATGCAGCCGTGACGGTGCGCAATGCGAAAGGAGAGACGCCGATGCATCGAGCCATAGTGCGACGTGACTCATCAATGATGGCACTCTTGGCAGGCATGGACCCAGAAGGAGACAGTTTGATTGCAGCTACAGAGGAGTTAGAGACACCAGCTCACTACGTCACTCAGTTCGGCTCTGCTCAAGAGGTGGAGACGCTGTTACAGTGCCTCACGACCGTGTTTGGCGATCTTCAGGGGCTCGGCGCTGCAAATCCGCTAAACGCAACCGACGCGAGAGGGTTGACATGTTTGTACTTCGCGGGCTCCGCTGCCGGTACCGGGTCTCATGTCCGTCTTGACGATGGTGCTGCTAATAACGTGGATGCTCGCGACGAAAAGGTGAGGCTGCTCCTGAACCACGGAGCACGGTTATTTCTGGTTACCTTCCTGGTCCAAGATCTAGCAAGCACAAGTACCAGCTTGAGCTGGTCCCTCCCCACTCAAGTGAAGCACTGTCTAAGGCTCTGGCTGGTGGAAGAAATATCTCGCCTTGACGAACCTGAAGGCGAAGAAGCCGCGCAAGCCGATGTTGAAGGTAACCTTGCAGAAGCGTTGGCAGAGTTATGTATGTTGTGGGCAACAAACGTGGCTTGCATTGGCTCGTGGGCATCTCTCCTTCCAATCTTCATTGGCACTGGTTACGTGCACGATGTCGTACCATTGCTGGTGGAGCTACCTCTTGGGCGGTCGGCGCTGCCAGCTCTGCTACGGCAACTTGAAAAATTTGCAAGGCACCAGCTCTCTCACTCACTGTTGCTGCAGCTGCACGACGAACTACTGGAAGCATGCCAAGCAGCGATGGCGCGGAGCACATAACATTTAAATGCATGACGATGTTAGATGGGTCACTTAGTTTTACTTACATCCATAGCGTCATTCGAGATCCAGGCGTCGGTCAGCTGTCATTGTTGCTCAGCGTGAGGTACTGAGAGTACGGCGTAAATGTGACAAAAGCCAACGTTCGTCATATCAAATGGGGGTCGGAGTATGAATCCTATTGCTGTAGCTGAACCATTCCTCCCCTTCAAGGCTGATGGTCCACCGACTTTTCACATGACTGGATCGTGCGGCTGATCCAATGAGCTCCGAGACTTGAGCACCAATGTTGCTGCATCCCCAAGACTGGCAATTTGACGTTCGGATTTTTTGCTTGCACTGGCGAGGCGATACTTCAAGTATTTTTTTTAATTCTGTGGCAGAAAAAGCGCGTGCAAAGTCTGTAGGATCTGATAAGCGATTTCATGAAGTTTATGAAAGGACTTCCGTGTTCGTACTTCCAATGTCAGCACAGGACTTGACACTGGCACATTGCAGAAGCCGAGAGCTCAAAACCAATGATACCAGTGACAGCTGAAAATATTCACCCCAGTCGCCCCATCCGCCGAGGCCCCCGCCACCAAGTCCGAGACCGAGATGACACATCTGACGGTCTGAGCTCTTGCGCCAACAATTGGGGCTTCAGCACTGCTCACGGCTGCATGGGATGGCTGCGTCGGGATCATCGAGATGCTTCTGGACGCCGGACAGGACCCTGACACCAGTGACGACGGAGGACTGACGTCGATGATGGTGTCGATGTTGCACTACAACGTCGTCGTCATGCGCTGCGTCTTTCGCAACGGCCAGGCGGTCCGGCGAAATCTAGTGGTTGATGTATGTGTATCACTCATACAGTATGAGATTGGGTCCTTCGCGACAATTCTGGCTTTGACAAAATGGTCTTGACGATTTGCACTCGTGGCTGATGCTGTACAGTGCCGTCAGGATGAAGATCGATTGATGCAACGTATTCTCACGATCATTCAACTTCTGCTCCGCTGCGGTGCTGACGTCAACGCCCGGAACCATGTACGATTGAAATTGCTGGCAAAATTCCACTTCGGACTTTGGACTCTTGACTAATATTACCGCCTGCAGGAAGGATGCACTGCGCTTCATTACGCTGCAAACGGCGACACACTCGAGGTTGCCAGAGTATTGCTGGAAGCTGGAGCTGATATCAACGCACAGGACCAGGTAACTGCTTTCTTCATCCCTCAGATGAAGATGTATTTTCCCGGCACTCACTTTTACCATCGATCGTTGCTACATCCATCGCGCCAGAACGGAAAGACACCGCTGCACCAGAGTATCCGAGAAGAAAGTCTGCTTGTGACCAATTTGCTGGTCTCGCATGGGGCGCAGATTGACATTGAAGACATTGGTGGTGTGACACCGTTAAATCTCGTGTTGCAGTGTCGAAGCGTGAACGTGCTTCAGATCATCTTGAACCACCACCACTTAGTGACCACTGCGGAACGTCGGGATTTTGCAGCTAGCGTGTTGCTGAGTGCCGTGGAGAACGAAGTTGAAGACGCCGTACGACTCATCGTGGACGGCGGATACGCTCCTGTTACAATACGTAACGACGCAGGGGAGATGCCATTGCACTGCGCCATCATGAAGCGCAGTTCGTCGTTGATGGAGTTGTTGATCAGTTTGGATCCAGCAGGTAGCAGTTTAACGGCAAGGACCCTGGCTGGCGACACGGCTAGCCATTACGCAGCCAGCTATGGATCGGTTCGTGAAACGGAAACTCTGTTGGCCCACCTCAACCGAGCTTTTGGGGACTTGCAAGCACTAGATGAGGCGACAAATCCACTCAACGCCTTGAATCACGAACGAGTAGCAAGCCTGTACGCTGCTGGAACTGATCGAGTGCGCCTCGGATGGCACTTCGAAGAGCGTGACGCCATCGCTCGACTTCTTCTGCAGCATGGTGCTCGACTGTTTCCTCGCGACGGCGCTGTTGTTCGCCTAGGACCAGCATCTGACGATACAATACTGCTGCACACTCACATCCGCCGAGGAATCCCATTATGGATTCGAGAACCGAGAAGCCGGAATAATGAAATGGAGGACAGTGACAGTGATGATGACGGAATTGAAACTCGAACCAGCAACGCCTTGCTCACAGAGCTCTGCGTGGAGTGGGTCGCCAGTGTCGCAGCATCTTCGTCGTATTTGACCGGCCAAGGACAGCGGACGGACTTCACTCCCGTGCTATACGTGGGGATCTCGGCAGGATACGCGCTCGATTTCGTGCCGCTGCTGGTGGAGTTACCACTAGTTCGTTCGGCGATGCCCGCTCTGCTCCGTCGATTGGAACGCTTCTCGAGGTTGCCGCACCAGCACGTGTTGCTGCTTCAGCTCCACACCGAGTTGTCAGCTCTTGTGGGGGTTGGAGACGCTTGAAGTTGCAGCAGCCATCTCAGGCGTTATCTTCGGATTTGTTGGACTTGTGTGTCTTGAAGACGCTGTCTTCTTCTACGCAAACAGTAAACCAGGGGCCGATGACGATTCTTGCAGACATCAGAGTGGGTACGAGGTTGGTAAATGTGAATTTTGTTCGTCAGCCTGTGGCCCATCGTTGAGGGTTAACTGTGTACGAGTCGAACCCCATTGAAGGTTTGGCGGACAGTACGGCGGACTGTGCTACTAAGTTCCACTCGCTCTTTGTTGCCAAGTCGGGCGTTAAGAGAGCTGAGCGAATTGCTCGGCAGAGGTGTCACGGTGCAGACCACCAAGCTCACGGTCATCTGGACGGACTCGGAATCCCAAGCATGCTCGATATTATTTACGTTCATCAATACTTCGAAGTATGAGCAACAAGAACTGAGGATGCAACCATGTGCGTCCACGTTGCAGCTGGAAAGCGCAGGTGGAAATGAGCTCCTATTACGCATGAATACAATAATAGAGGCGCTCGAATGCGATGGAGAGGAACAGCTTCCTCTCCATCCCATTCCAGCGCCTCTATTACTTCAGCCCCAAAACGGCTCTCTATGCTCTGCCGCGTAGGACGGTAGAAGGTGGCTTACCATTGAGCTAAACAATTTTTTAAGTACGGCAACAGGACCGAACCAACTATTATACAATAAGAAAGCTCGAAGCACAGACACCGGTCACACTCGCGCCAATACCACTCAGAAACAGGTTCACGGGTAAATCAGCGGCAACAATGCCACTCGGGGCTAGCACATACATGTACCGCGTACACAGGCCTAGTCTGTAATGCACAGTTCAGTGAAGACAGTGGTGACCACGGTCTCTGACGAACGACTCCCCATGTGTACCACCTCATCAAGGAGGGGGGTCATGAAGCCTTCTTGGTCGTGATCCCATAACAGAAGCTTGAATGACATGATATTCTCTGGATTTTAGATCCAGTCTTGAGGGGATACCATTTTGCCCAAAATAATCTTTTCTTTTGATACGGGTACGTAACCTAAAATAAACTTGGATATAGCGTCCCTTTGAAAAAACTGTGATCAAGCTAATACCTGTTATATTACATGTAAAAACAATCCGGAGTTCTCATTATGGTCATATTCACCGTGAGATAACATAATTATATCATATAAGACATCATCAAGGAGGACGCAGTGTAAACGAGGAGGTAGACGCGATAGGAAGTACTAGCCTAGCGTGGATGGTTATTCGAGTTCGGCCCACTGGGCCAGTAACACAATAATCCGTCTAATGATAAAATAATAATTATTATTAT
>JAHWLE010000716.1:0-18185 GCA_024679135.1 Phytophthora foliorum
CGCTGGAGCTCGCGGCGCTCGAGCTGTGCTTCGAGTTCCTCACGCTCGAGGAGCTGCAGGTCGCCGCACAGGTCTGCGCAGCCTTCCACGACGTGCTCTCGTGCTCCGAGATGCTGCTGACGGGGCTGTACAGCCGCCAGTGGCTGGCTAAAATGCTGCCAGAGACGTACCTGTCGCTGCCCTTCAGCGACCAGCTCGCGCTCTGCGCGGCGCGTCGCCCAGACGCCAGCTATGAGCTGTCGACGCGCAGTGCCGTGACCCGCTACGCCGACGGCCAGTACCACGTGGTGAACAACTCCATGCTGCGCAATTTCGAGAAGGGGGCAGTGGACTCGATCCGCGGGGCCAAGCCGCTGCCGGTGCTGTCATGTGCAGTCGCCCTGCACAAGGGCATCTCATACTACGAGGTGAGCCTGAAAGGCTGCGGAAGCGTGGGTCTCGCGTCGCTCTCCGACGCGGCGACCCGGAACGCTTACGGCTTTGGCTCCGGAGAGCACGTGGGCTGGAAGGGAGTGTCCTACGGCTACCACGGCAATGACGGCGACTTCGTGTTCAACGACGGCGCCAAGCCGTACGGCGGCGAGTGGGCAGCCTTCGGCCCGTCGTGGGGGGGAGCTGCGGCTCAGTCTGAAAACCAGGAGGAGAACGCCCCCAAGTTCACGGTTGGCTGCGGTCTGGATGCTGACAAACACCAGGTCTTCTTCACTCTGAACGGGGAGCTGGTTGGTGCGGCGCCGGCCACGGTGCTGCCTGGTGAATATGCTGCTGCCGTGTCGCTCCACGCCTTTGGCGATGAAGCTGTGGTGAACGCTGGCGCGGCTCCGTTCCTCTTTGATGTCGAGGGTTTCTGTGCAAGTCCTTAGCTTGATCCGCCCGGATTGAGTTGAGGGCTTGCACAGAGGAGTTCAATTACCCCCCGTCGGTCCCCATGCTGCCGTCAGTCGGCCGCTTACGTCTTTTTAATTGCTGCATGTGTCCAAGTATTCCATTTATTCTGCTCGTGGCTAGGATTCAGAGCCACGTACACTTGAAAACTGACCCGAGACATTAATTTCAAGTGTCTCGTGATTGATGTTATTGTGCTTGCCTACTTCTACCTACCTGCCCATTTCATTGATTTGGTTAATGCAAAGTTGCATCAGACACCGAGATATTGTTTGCCTTCACTGGTGAGGCAATGATTTTGTCTTCGATCTCGACGATGTTGTCAGCGTTTTGTCTCTCTTCTATCGAGTCGACGTCTGCTTTAAGCTCACGCGGTTTACCACTTTCAGTTGCATTCACATATACGTGGTCACTCCCGATAGCTTCATCTACGTTCGATGCTGTGCGATTAGTGCTTGACGAGTTTCCTGTGTTCACAGGCTTCACTGGGGAATCGCCTTCACTGGCAGAGCTGGCATTAGTGCTGTCTCGTTCAGCTGTCGGCGAGGTCATAGGTGAACTGAAGCGCATGAATACTTTCCTAGCTGACGACGCGGTTGATGCGGCTAGAGAGGAAGGTCGTGCGTCTCCCAAGCCATGGGTCGAAATACGCCGCGCCGTGCGGTTGATTTTCTTGGATGCCTCTGCAATTGCTTCGTCAATGAGCCGCATCCACTCAGCCTTCGTGCCGGCACTGTCGGCATACACGACAAAGGACTTGATCGGGTTTTGGATTTGGAAAGCATTCTTGGAAATGACACCGTCAGGGATGTTTGAAATGCGTGTGAGCTTCAGACGTAGAAAATTGTGCGGACTCCACCTGCCGCTCATGCTCTTGTCAGCGTACAACAGTTGGTCGTTGAAGAGGAAGAAGCGATAGAGTTGGTGGCGTGAGCGGCATTTCTTCGTTAGATCACCTTCATGGATAAAGGTCGTGGAGTTCTTGAGGTAAAACTGTCCTCGGTGAATACGCTGAATAACCGAGTCTAGCTTCTCCGACTTCTGGCGAACCTGAATTGTGTCCTTCATGTCGTTCACAAGCAAGTGGATGTCGCCCATGGCCTTCCACGGATCATCGCTGGCGGCAGCTTCTTCGATGGTTCGAGCCCAGTCGTATTTCTTGTCTTCCGGGATGCTCCTGCTTGAATTGTCGACGGAGTCTTCTTCGCCGTCTTCTTCAAGCGCTCCATCCAAGGAATCTTGCACCTTTCGCAGCAACCCGCAAAATGCCTGTCGCTCGACTGGCATGTTCAAAAACAAGCACGTAGAGATGCAGAATCGCAACAAGTCGAGGCATTGCATTCTGGTTGACAGATCCGACTGGTTGTCACACAGAATGGTTGTCGAGAGGGTCAACAACGAGAACCACACGCGCTCAAACAGGATTTTGATCAGATCCGGACTGATTGGGGTATCGACACCGACAAACTGGAAGGTGTTGTATGCGTGCGATAGATCCTTCATAAGCTCCTCGGACTGTGCCACAGCTTTCGCGATTCCACCTCGAAACTTCTCATTTTCTAGGTCTGCGGCGGTGACACTGGCTTCACGGGTGGCTTTCGGTATGACGTGACTACCCTTGATGTGCATCGGATTGTGTGCAATGTCATCATAGATCTCCTCCAGAAACCTCTTTGGTAAGTCCTTTCCGTTGTCGATGCCTCGATTATTTTTCACAAATTGCTCCTTGGACATTTTGTTCTTCTTTACTTGCGGGTTGTGCAAATCTGTGTTCAGCATGATGATAGAATATGCAATTATCATTGCAGTGTCAGCGGATGAGAATGCAGTAGGCGAGTCATCCCAGTAGCATTGTGCAAATGCCTCAACCATGCGCTCAATCTTTTGTGCCTCTCCTGGCAGGCGGAATCCACCATTGGTCAGAAAATGCCGCAAGGACTCGACAAGCGTCATGCCCTTGAATGAAATAGCTCGAACATACGTCAGCCGAATCTGAACTTTAAAGTCTTCGTCGCCTTCACCTAGGTAGTCACCAATTTCGGTCTCATCAAAAAAATCGTGGTATATACGTAAGAACGAGGTTACACTTCGCGGTGTGCCCTTGATGAAATTCATTGCCACCAAGTATTCAAGCGCCTTCTTCAAGCTTTTCGACGATGATATCTCCATCGCACGCTTCAGGAGCTGCTGGTTGTGTTTCTGAAGCTCATTTCTCATTCGAACCGATATACTACCACCGTACTTGCGAATTGAGTGACGCTTCAGCCCAGGGTAGTTTTTGACTCCTGTCGGAGAGCTAGGCTGGCTCACTTGTTCGGACCCAGTGTCATTTGATTCCCCGTTCGAGGGCGATGCTAGCGCCTCCTTCATTGGCGATGCTTCTTCAGCCGATTCGTCTTGTTCCCATCCTCCATTATCCATAGACAGCATACGAGTCCTCTGGTCCCGACTAATGAGGTGGGCATGGCCACTAGCGTCCATGACACTACGAGCCATAGCTAAAATCGTGCTGATGGCATGGTTTTGCAGTTGCAGAGCTGAATCATCCCCTTCCTCGGCACTAGCAATATGACCAACGTTACCTTCGCCGATCGAACCTAGGGTCGAACACAAGTGCTCAAATATCTTCCACTGCTGAATTCGATCCAAATCAAAATTGAGAAAGATCTCCACAACGTTGTGGGGAAGTTGCAACCACATTGTCATTTCGTGCATGATCTCCGTTTGGTGGTCTTTCGCACACGGTGCAGTCGCTCGCAAAATGCGAAGAAATACATGCTCGAACATCAGTGCCAGCTCCACCTTGAGATACCGCCGATAATGATTCCATAGAGTCGAGACCAAAGTCAAGCTCGCTCGGAAAATGTCTGGCAGCCAAGTCAGTACTGTTGAATTTAGAGTCGACAGCACAAATCTTCGAATCACCTGGCCAAATACTCGCTGGTCGCGAGTTCGCGTTCCTGCCACGAGAAGTGTTTGGTTGAGAGCACGAAGAGAGCTTACACTAGAGCATTGATCGCTCTCTGTAGAAGTCTCCCCAAGACCGATGAACTTTCGGTTGACAGCTCTGCTGAAAGTCACTACAAGCTGGAGAGCATTTTCCTCAGCCTAACGTATCCGTAAGTTTGTTAGATCGTGAGATTAACACAACAAAATGAATTGCTGAAAACGCACCGTTGAATTAGCGTAGCTTGCCATGGCTGCAGTGATGTCGTCGCAAAACGAAAGTGATTGGATCGACAAGTGACTCTGCGTTGCGAGCCAAAACGAATTGTTAGTTATTAGAACACAAGTCATCACCTTTTCGTGCTAGGGTACCTTAAAAACACCCAACATGTTGTCGGTGATGGTTGCGATTTCAGCACCTGTGCTGATATCATCAACTAGATCCACAACAAGCTCCCGAGCGAGTTTATCCGATGATTGCTCGGCCTTGGGGTTGTTGTTCTCGACGGTCACGGAGTCTGCACTAGTCAAAGACGCTTCATACGCGCTCATGAGTTTTGAGATCAGTTCATCCTCAAATGACTTGGCGAGGGTCCCATCAAAATCTCCAATAAAAGTTAGAGCTTTCAAAATTGTGTGAAGGACAGAGGGATCAAACCCATCGGAGCATTTGCGAATGACCTAGCTCAAATACAAACATATTTTTGAGCTGAGGTTAGATGTACTTCAAACAGGGTGGAGCAAATTCGAACCAGTACCTTCTGAAAGAATTGAAGCGCGGGATCGAAGCGAGATTTAACCCCCTGTTGGCATGCAGACGTGACAGCATCGATCACCACCTCAAGGCGGCATAGATCAGATCCAGGGACGTCAAATATACCTTCGTCAAGACAATTAGAAAGCCCGGATATAGCCGCTTCAGCCGCCGTTCCGTGGCGTGTATAGCACGCTAGCAATAACGGATACATGTAGTACTCGATTGTCTCCTTCCAGCCTATATCTTTGGCTTAGTGAAGCGTACAGAATAAAAATCCGGATTATGAGTACCACCACAAGACCCGATCTTGCAAAAAATATGCGAGTTTACCTTTCGGGTGTGTTTGATCCGTCGTCACATCTGGCGATGGCGAGCTAGGTCCAACAAGCAGTTCTTGCTCTCGAACTTCTGTTGCTTTCAGAGAGAAAGCGGATCTTAGCTGTTGCAACTTGCCCGTTGACGGCGGAGGTGAACGGGGATTTCGTTGTGACCCACGCTCGAACACTTGCGGCGGCGTGACTGATGCAAAAAGCCACAGTTTGTGTAGGTCGCTAATGCAAGACACCTGGGCAATTAGCAGCAACCAAACAGGTCAGACAATTCTTTAGAAGTACTTTGCACTAACATCATAACATACTTTCTTCTTGTAGCCGAGGAAAACTTCTGTCCCGCCTGAAGTTGAGTTGAGGTCAGCTACATGACCAAGTGGAGATTTGTCTACCTTCATGAAGCTGGGCCAATTACGCGTTAGGTCGTTGTTCAATTATGGTAGCTTTCCGGCACATTTCTTACCCGTATGGAAGTGTCTCGTTCTTTTTCGGAAACAGCACGACCAGATCGACAATCGCCGAAGTGGCAGACCGTTTGAAGCACAGATAAATCTTCTCACCTTGTGTTCCCTATTCGACAGCAACAGGTGGTCAGTCTTCGCGGAGCACCTTTGAGTTCAAACCGTACCGTGTTAATGTTGGCTGGGACGCCGCGCCTTCGTATCACTTCGTAGTCGCTAGGAACAAACTCTCCTCTCTCGGGGAAAATAGCAATAATCTCACTGATGGGGGCCTTCCCAGAAGACTGATCTTTGCTTTGGCAGAGATACACAAAGGTCCCTCTTCCACCTTTGTTCAGATCCGCACGCTGCCCGCTCGGAGATCGTTCCAACTGCGCCATGCAATGCTAGTTAGAAAAAGTATACCAACTGTACGTATACACACACTTTACCTTTGTAAAGCCGGCAGGAACGGAATCTCCTCTGAACATCACCGTAAGATCCATGATCGGGTCTTCGTTGCCATCTATTATTTTCCACCGAGGTATCTCCCCAATCGTAAAACTTCATTGAAGACATGTTAGTGACCGCTGAGCTACACCCCAGCTTGAGTACCGCTCATACCTGTCAGAACTCGGTCGGCGAGTCAGTCTTGTTTTCCCCAGTGCCATCAACCGCTCTTGCGGACTCTTTGGCGCTGTTAACACCGCACTCGCCTTGCCATTTGCTGCAGGATCATCAGCCTCAGCAGCATCGTGATGGTACCCCTCATGACGGCCTATTAACTTGGCTGCCGTCACTCGATCCATACGAGCTAGAGTCTCTATGCAGATCTCTCGGATACACGCCAGTTCGTCCTCATCGCCCGCCGTCTCGTCCAAAATGGTGTTGATTCCTCCTCGAAGCGCTGCCTCGTGGAGCATCTCGATTGGAGGTGTTACGACTGCCTCCTTAACAGCTTCCGAGACGTCAGCATCCACTTCATCTACACCAACACCTCGAGAGCCCTGGCTAACAGAGGAGATGTCCATCTCCAAGTCTAACGCCCGCGGTTGACCTCCGCTTAGCACCTCCGCCATACTCATCGGTCGGCTACTGTCTCCTCTTCCTTCCAGATCGTACAAAAACTCGTCCAAGCCCCCGCGGCTCGTCCGCTATATATACCAGCTACCTACGGCGCCATCGCATTCCGTTTCACCGTTTCGGGTAAACAGGCTCAGAATGAATGACGCGTGCCTGGAACGCAGCAGGCAGAGACCGTTGACGCTGCAACGCCATCAATGAAGCCGTGGCATCAAGAGTGATGGTCTGGGAAGTTGAAGTTATGTCGCACGAAGGTTGCAGCAGCGCATTCCGCATTATGGAGCAAGGCGAGAGTCGCGCGCGGGAGCTGCGGCGCCGTGTGGCCAACCGCCGACTCACTGGCGCCGGAATCCTAAGCCCCGCGCCGGCGCAGACGCTGAGCCTCCCGCAGCTGTACTACGCCAAGCACGAGGCGCACGAGATCCGCCTGCAGCTGATCGACATGCAGTCGCAACATAACGCAGCGCTGACCTACTGCGACCAGCAGTTCGTCGTGGAGAAGAACGTTAGGTAAGACATAAATACCCTCGTATTATGTCAGAGGTATTGACTTTTTCAGCAGACAATTACGCAAAGGGATCGGAGCGACTCAATTGCAGATCAGACTGAAGACGGAGGAGCTGGACGAACTTCAACGTCGAGTGCTGCGGATGGCCAAGACGCTGCATGACTCGTCCGAGGTTAAAACGTTCGCTAAAACCAAGTTAATTCATCAGGAAGAGATCAGGAAGCAGCAATTGGACACCAAGGCGTGCCGTCATTGTGGACGGCAGTATCTGCCGGGAATGCTGGTCACTCATGAAGAGAATTGCACCGGGACGTCACTTTCAAAGTTACCGCCGATTGTTGGAGCGAATCAAGCTGCAGACAGTTTGGAGCTTCAAAATGGGAACTCGAGGTCGCTTCCAGTGATTCAGAGAGCGTCGGTGGTTCCAGAAGCGCCGTTGGTAACTCGGTTTGTGTCGCAGCCACCTCGCAATCTTCGTGTGGATGCAAAGGGCATAGCGCACAACGCCATGACGGTGTTGTGGGACCCTCCTATCTTCACGGGCTCGAACGCCATTTTTGACTATGAATTGAATTACTCCATCTGCCACTCGAAGGTGAAGCACAGTGCGACACTGAGGCAATATAAGTCTCAGACGCCATTGCGGTTGTCGCGATGGTGTCTACAGATGCCAGTTCCGGGAAACCAATTTCGGTTGACAAGTCTAAGCGCAGACCAAGAGTATGGTGAATTTTCTATCTGCGCAGTTACTGTCGCAGGGAAGAGTGGGCCCAGCAACACAGTGGACATCGTCCGAACAGAGGCTGCTGTACCTCCGACAAAACCTCTGTTCTTATGTGTTGGAGTTGTCACGGCAACGAGTCTTACCCTGACGTGGGTGGAACCTCTCGACGACGGTGGCAAACCGATTCAAGATTACGAAGTCATTTTTTCTGAAGCCGTCATTAAGTTAAATAGCGTGGACGACAGGGGAAAAGCCTGGCTTGACGTATCAGAAATTGAGTACAAGTCTCGTCGGATAAGGACGAATTCAACGGGGACAACGCTGACAATCACGAATTTGATGAGCGGGGTGGAGCATCACGAATTTCAAGTTCGCGCTGTGAATACAGACGGGATTCCAGGTGATTACAGCGATGCAATCAAGATTATTTTCACTATAGGTAGGCTGTTATGCTACTTCTTCTTTCTTCATTATGCTCACGGACTTGCTTGTTGTATTGGATTGAGTAGCGCCAGGGAACGAGTTTAAGCTCCTCGATGAATTGCAAGCTGCAGTAAACTCACGCTCGCGCACAGTGGACTCCCAGTTTTTGAGTGGCTTCATGCAGCGGTATGAAAGGCATCACTACATTGAGCAAGTGTCGAGGTTTATCCTCTCTATGCACCCTGAGCTAGAAGCCAAGGTAAACGATATAGTAAGCCGAACAGGACCTGGTTTGGGTGTCAGCGATGAGGTGGATTATCATGACCAACAACCGCAACCCATGCAGCAAGCCAATGGCAGAAAGAAATTCGATGATCTGTTAGATGAAGAAAAGGTGGTGGAGTGGCGACGACAATATCACTTTCGTATTGCAGATATTCGAAACGATCTGAAGAAAGCTGAGTACAATATGCAGTGGTGCGCAGATCGTCAAATTGATTTAGTGGCACTCATTCGAGCTGCAGAAACGCGCATTTTAGAAAAGCAAGCCGAGTTGGAGCGTGCGAGAATGTTTAAAGGTCCGCAGATGGACTCGGACGTTTTCGAAAACGGCCTTCAGCGGTTTTACACAAAACAGCTTGTTGTGGCACTGGAGGACGAGATCGAGATTGACCAACTCTACATCCTAGACACAAAAGCCGAAATCGTGAAAGTGGAGAACTATCTACGCGCTGATATCAAACGACGGGACACACTACTAAATAGATTGGATGATAGGCAAAAAGCGTTGGAGATTTTTGAAAGCAAATCAGAAAACTCAGTCGAGTCCACTAGCACAGCGGCCACGCTGGCAAAGCTACGCGGCGGGGCATTGTATCGTGCATTTGCAGCCTTTGTCGTTAACCGAGAGGAGGCGTATGAAAAGCGAAGAAAGATGCGCGCTGCAATTGACCGCCTCGTGAACCATCGACTAAAATGTGCTATTCAGCGATGGAGAGAGGTTGCTAAATTCTTGACACGCGCGAATGCCGGGGTTGGTGAGATTTGTGGAATTGGTAGTATTGGTTTACTGAATGCAGCGTTGGGCCGCGATGACTTGATGATTGAGGCTCATCAATTGCTTCACCAATTGCGATCAACAGAAACCTCTCTACAAGATATTCGTTGGACAACGGAACAGCAGCAGGCCTCAAAGTCTGGAAATCCAGTGTCCGAGAGCAACGTAGACAGAGAAAAGGCTCGAGATCGAGACAAGAAATACCTCCCATTTCTTGTGCAAGCGGATACAAAGATGAATCTGCAAGATTATGATGGAGCGCTTCGCCTCTACAATTTTGTTTTTTGCAACGAGCAATGGAAACAGCAAATGAATGAGAAGCAGCGAGTGAAGCTGCAGTTAAAAATCGGCGAATCTGCTTTTCTCCTTGAAAACTACGAGCACGCACTTACAATATTTAATCGTGCTTCCATCATGGCAAGCCGAGCAGGATTGCGGTACGAAGAAGGATCTGCTATTCTCCGTATCGCAGATACACAACATGTGCTGCGATCTCTTCGAATGAGTATTGAAAGCTATGAGCGTGCGCTCCTGCTATTTGAAGCTGTAAGGGATGTACAAGGCGAGTTATCATGCTATCGTGGACTACAGCATTTGTACGAACAACTCGAAGACAGAGAAATGATCGAGATCAACAAGAATCACGCGGACGAGATCGAATTTGTATTGACGAAGAAATTATCATTTGCTGGGCAGCAGATCAATAAACTTCAGCAACGATTGGTTGGGGCCGGTGCTGAATCCTCTTGCCAAATTACCCTGGAACGAGTCGGTCCAATTGTCCCTCGACTAAGAAGAGAACGTATTCAACGCAAGCTTGACATTCGTGAGGAGGTCAAACTTGCGACGAGTTTAGAGAAACTACTCGAAGAGAAAAAAGCGCTGCTGACACAAGGTGAAGATGATCTAAAGCGAGCACTAGCCAGCGATTCGTCTCAAGTTGACTCAAGTATCATTAATGGTTCAGGCGCACGCTATGACCTTGAGGATTTCAAGACGAAGCTTTCTAAACTGATGGGCAGCGTGAAGGTTGGTGAGGAGCAGATAGGCAAAGAGATCACCAACGCGAAAATTCGCATCAGTAATGCAGAAGATGAGATCAAAGGCCTCGAAGAAGAATTGGCAGTAGAGACAGGGGTACTTATGCGCAAAGTCATGTCCAAGGAGAGAATGCGTTGTTTCCACTTCAATGCAACAAACGAAGCACTGAAGAACGTAGTGGGAACTGCGAGTCACGGAATCACAACATGTTTTGGGTCTGCAGGGATGAATGGGTTCGTATTTGACTTTCTCTCTGGGGCCTGCTTGGCACAGGCCGTAGGTGACCCACACAAGAACCATCTTGGTGAACCTACAGGACACCAAGCTCAAATCCTCTGCCTCTATTATGTTGGGCATCGTATTTACACAGGATCTGTGGATGCTTCGTTAGGCGTTTGGGACGTGAAGAATGAGACGATCGGTGGGTTTTCGTGCTCTCTAACGCGCATGCTCACAGATTTTGATGCCGCCGTGGTTGGCGTGGTAGCCGATACACAGTGGGTTGCCTGCAGCTGCTCTGACTGTGATGTCTTTGTATTTGACGTCGGGACACTGGCGACTATCGCCCACATCATCTCAGCCCACGATCGCACTGTGACAACGTTGGCACTACAGAGCTCCAATTCCATGCTCACGACGGGAGCTGCTGATAAAAAGATCAAAGTTTGGGAGCTTGGTGTGGCCTCCCCATTCACCCCTCGGCGCAAAGTAACGCTAGTATGGTGTC
Organism: Phytophthora foliorum; assembly: GCA_024679135.1. Taxonomy (NCBI): domain Eukaryota; phylum Oomycota; class Peronosporomycetes; order Peronosporales; family Peronosporaceae; genus Phytophthora; species Phytophthora foliorum. The sequence continues at coordinate 10,921 of JAHWLE010000716.1, forward strand.
TTGAAGCGGAACGCCGTGGTGACGAGTACTTCAACGGGCATCTTGTCCCCATCACCTGCGTCAGGCGAGTAGCAAACGAAATTGTTAGCGGAGACAGCGCGGGACGGATTGTAATCTGGAACCTGGATGCTGACAAAAAGCTTCTTCGGATCTGCGATGTACATCGAGATGTAGCAGTAACGTGCCTTCAATTTGATGCTACGCGTATTGTCAGCGGGGCGAACAATGGTCAGATTTGTGTGATCGATTTTGCAACAGGAAATCTCATCCAGACCTTGCATGGTCATCAGGACAGTGTTTTGGACCTGCAGTTTGATCGCACACGGTTAATGAGCATGTCTGCTGATGCCAAATTGCATCTGTGGTTCTGGCAAACACGAGATGGTATCGGAGCTGACCGCAAAAAGTACCATATCCTTGGCGCGGGTGAGACTCTGCGATCGCTGTCCCTCATGTACCGCACCAGCGTTCAAAAGCTTCTCCAGTGGAACTCCATCCCTGACTCAACTAAAACTTATCTCGGTCAAAAGCTGATAGTCGAAGTCGATGCCAACGCCAGCTCTTCTGATGAACTGAAGACGCTTGACCTGGCCAGTTCGGTGCAATTTGGCAAGCTATCATACGAAAACCTGGATTTCGTTGCCACGAACAAGACGAAAAGTAAAGATGTGGAGTCGCAATGGGCTGCGCAGCGCCTCGCAATGCTCGCGAAGGAATATTTCCCCGCTTTGGAGGATGGAGAAAGCACTGACGCTAAAACGAAGGCTGTCAAAACGGTTGCTGAGGAAGAAGAACCGGATTCCGATTCCGACATGGCCATGGACTCTGATGCACAGGATGACGAAGAAAAAGCCGAGGAGGAGGAACAAATGGAATGACGTCGAAGTGAGTCATAACGTCGTTAAACAAGGCTTTAAGCAAAGTTGTGAAATACCAAGTACATTGTCCCCGACGAACGCTAGTGCAGCAAATGCTGTTTCAAAATGCAGATGTGGAGCAAAGGAATACAACAGGAGAACGACTAAGATCCCCACCCTATCTACACCACGTTGGCGTCGGTCTCTACACCCCATGCCGACTTGTCCTCGAGATACATGTTGCCACTTCGGAACGCTGCGCGAGCATGATCACCCGCGAAGAACTCCCAGGCGGAGTAGAACCAAAAGGCGACGCATTTGCGGTAGTCGTTAGGCTGGCTGGATTTCTTCATCCGCAGGATAGCGCGCCATTCCTCGATCACAAAGGTCGAGAGCGTGACACCAAAACGCGAGAGATGCAGCGGGTTGCGCATGGAGTAAAACGTCGTCCAGTACTTGTTGTATCCTTCCAGCTGCTTCAGACCGTCCAGGAACTCGGGGGCCTTAAACTCATCGATATTGTAGTCCAGCATGAATGCGAATTTGTCGCTGTACTTGGCCTCCTCCTCGTAAAACTTCTTCCACGTCTGTACAAATTAAACGTGAGATCCTGCACAAGATTAACACACTGACACCTCACGTACCACCGAGAAAAACTGCAGCGCCTCGTTCGGGTCGTTCATCTTGACCCGGTGCATGCTGTGCGCATGGCGAAGCTTGACACTTTTCTTGCGTTCCCAGTGCCACTCCTCAACCGGAGGGAAGATCGACATGGGGACCATCACCGAGCCGTTGCCACAGATCGCAACGTAGAACGAAACGATGTCCTCGATGCCGACAGCCTTCTCAGGATCTCTATCCGTCTTGGATGCATCCTGCTCCTCGTCAGCCTCAGAAGGCTCCGGCTTGACGAAGTCGATTTTCGTGACGAAGTACAAGTACTTGGTGGGGAACGGGTTCTGATCGAAGAACTCGCGCAGCTGGTCCCGCAGTATGGTCATGTCCTTCACGTACATCGCCTTGGTGTCTTCCGTGTGGTACAACCCATCTACCAACAGCAAGAAAACGATCAGCACAGCTACCACTCAAACTGTATCAACGCCGACATACTATTATCCGGACACTCCAGCGCGTGCGTCGCCGTCGGATCCACCGTCGCCGGGTAATTGAACCCATCTGCAAATAGAAGCAAGCATATACCGTATCGTTGAGCCTCACGAACAAAAAGTAAATAAAAAAACAGAGATGGCTACACGTACTGACGCCTTCCCGCAGCACGTCCTTATGCGTGACCCGCAGCGCGTCCTTGAGCGCGTCGTAGTTGGTGTTGCTGCTGCAGAATTTGTTGTAGCCCACCCAGTACTGCGCGTACGTCTCGTTGAACACCAGGTGCCCGCGCTGGATGGTGCTGGCGCACACGAGGCGCGACGGGTCCGTGGCACGAAGGCGGTCCACGTTCTTCTTCCAGTCGCGGATCTGGCCCGTCTTGACGCCGTACTTCTGCGCCGTGGCCGCAATCATGCCCGTGCGGTCCGCTTCCTCGATGATCTCGAGCTTCTTGCCCACCGTGAGCGCCCGGTCCGCCTTGCCGCGCGCCATCCTTGAGTAGCTGCTCCGTTTCCGAGGCGCGAACGGTACTCCCCACGGTACTCTCCGCACCGTTCAAATTGGCTTTACGTGGTGCACAGCATCTACAGTTGATCGTACTTATCGAACGCATCTACGGTACACGCTTCTGACTGCGGAGACCGAAGACTCTGTATGCGCACAAGACGACACCGCAGTCGATGTCGGCCATGAACAGACCCACCGCCACGCGGCGGGAAATCGCGCCGCTGCTCGTGCCGTGGCTGCAGCACGAGCACTTCCCGGCCACCAAGCAGGCCTGCAGCACGGACGCCGGACTCGTGTCGACTGGCAAGCACTCGCTCGTCAAAGTCGTCCAGGAGCTCAAAGTGCGAGTTTAATCATACTATTCCACCTGCTGAAATGTGAAGCGGTTTCAATGGCTTTATGGCGCGTTTACTGACTTGCCGACTGCTGCAGCGAGGACGCGCGAATGTGGACAAGCAGTTGGCGCAGCTGGACAGCCAGTTGCTGGCCATCACCGACTTCTTGGACGGCAAGAGCTCCAACATGTTCCCGCCTCATTTGGTCGTGTACGTGGAGGAGAATCCGGATGCCGTGGTACCAACTGCGGCCGACGGACGGAGGCATTGCGCAACTGGAGCTGCGGCAGTCGCGGGCATGTTTAATGGCGTTGTCAAGGGTGAATCGGAGCCTCCGACGCCCGCCATGGTGGAGGATGACCTTAACTCGGGTGGGTGTTTTTGTTGTGAGACGGTTGGAGTAAAGATGGCTGACGCTGGTGCGTTGGTGTAGATGCGCCGTGTACGACAACGGGGCTGTGGAAATATCTGTATGCGTACTCGTTCTTCAAGACGGTCACACCGGAAGACATGGAGCAGGCCCTACTGCTTGAAGGTAAGGACGGACAGCGATCGAATTGACGAAAAAGGGAACCACTGACGACTTCTTGTGCTCTGTAGATCCTAATGCATTTTCTGATGACGCGGGATCAAGCGAAGAGGAAAAAGACAAGAGTTTAGCGGGTCTTGACTTTGAACGGCTTCAGGATAATTTCAGCTTGAGCAAGTCCACTCCGCAGGTCCTGGACGACTTTTTCAAGGAGGTGCGTTTGATGTCATTTTTTCGAACGTAGAAACAAATATCGTTGCTGATGTCGTTGGTAATCCAGAGACTCGTAGCAGCCCTGTACCCAGTCGAGACTTCCTCCACGTTAGAAGAGGACGAAACAATGACTACTTCTCAGCCTTCACAAGATACGTCGCAACCCGATGATGAAGACAAGCACACCTGTGATTCGGCTGAAAACCAAGAAACCACACATACGAGTTCCTTAATACACTCAATCGACCTGGAATCATGGAGATCTGAAGGCCTCACTCGCATCCTTCGTGATGTCGGGCTGGTTGAAGGGAGCGAGACGGAAATCGCCAAGCTTAGTCTGTCCAGTCCGAGAGATGACGAGGTGTCACAGGAGATCCGTACGCTACAACATCAACTTCGCGCCTGCATCGAGCAGACCAACGAATCAAAGCGCAAGTTACGCAAGATTATGGACGGGTAAGCATGTTACTTGGGACAAGTTGTGTGAAGCGATCTGACGTTGTTGTTGTCATGCTGTATGATGTTTAAATGGTATTGCAGGACGAAGCCATGGCTTTCCCAGAAGAAAGAGGAGGACGACGCTACCATAAAGAAGTATATTACCATGTGGCAATCAAAGAAGGTAAGTTTGCGATCTATTATACATGGCATTTATTAGCGCAAGAGCTGATACTTACTTCCTACAGGAGCTTGCGCGGAAAAAGAAGCTTCGCGAGAAGAAACTCCAGCGACGACAAGGTGGGATAAATGCTTTTGGGTGTGGGGTGGAATCATTGTCGTTGTAACCTTTGTCCATGTGTGCTGTCGTATAGCCTTGCGTCTTGGTGGTGGCGGCGGCAGCGGCAGACCTCTAGCTGATGACATTAATGTCAAGCAACGATAGACCACAGTGACGAGGTCCACATGCGCAGCTGGCCCATATGCACTTTTGTTTTGGTGCCCCACGGGCATTGCGCTAGAGTGGGGCTCACACCCGTTATTTATTGGCGTGCAGTCGATGTTAACGCGACTTCACATCCATGGTTTTTGCTATTGCTGATTTCTTTGGCTGCTACTTCCAAGATGTATATCGATAAGTCTAGGACGGTGGAGTGATGCATTTGTGTTGGATTGATTGTTGTTAGGCGTGTTACTTGCCGAGCGGTGGGAAGTCATCCTCGATGAACCCACTGCTGCCGTTTCCGACTCCGCGAGTGTTGGCATGCGGCGGCACCCAGTTCCCCTGCTGCGCCGAAGGGCGGCCTTGAGGCGAAGGGTACCCGTACCCACCACGTCCCATTGTCATGGACGGCGGGTTCAACTGGTGTTGCTGGAATTGTTGTTGCTGTTGGGACTGCTGGTGCGGGGACCTCTGGTACGGGCTGATGTCTACTCTATTGTTGTAATCGGATCCGCCAACGTGAAAGCGGCCGCGGCCCATGGGCATCGGTGGCGGTGGTGGCGGCGGCGGGGGTGGTGCGCCGCCAGTCTGTTGATGCTGGTAGCCTCCATAGGACCTATCGTAGGATCTATCGTACTGATGGGATTTGTACTCGTGTCCAAAGCGGCCCATCTGGGCGCCGCCGCCACCACTGAAGCGGTTGCCATCGTATGGTGACTCGCCACCACTGCCGCTTCCACTAGATGCGCCACCACTGGAACGAGGACGGAAAGCGTCATGGTTGCGCGTGAAGTCTGGGTCATTCAGCTCTTGCTCACGGTTGCGCCACAACACTTTGCTCTCTTTCCAGTTCGCTGCGTTCGGTGCACTTGGATGGGACGACCGTGAGTACTCGTTATTGCTAGCTCCGTCATTGCCGCTCGATCGCTCCTTAGGCGAGCGGGAATCTCTTGCTTGAGGCCTACTGCCATTTCCGCCCGAAGATGCAGCGCCCCGACCTCGGCCAAAGCCTCTGCTACCGTCCGGTCCAGATGCTTGTCGACTACCATGTCTGGCACTGTTATTACCGGTGCTAGCTCCACTCCCACTGCCTTCATGCGCCGACGAGGTAGTCGACGACGGAGACGACGACGCCACCGATTCTGCTGCGTTATCTTCTCCAAAAATTCGTGCGCGAGCTTCAGCGTACGCCCGCTCCCGGTCCTGCAAGGTGGGCGTGGCTTTATCCGCGCCGTTGCCGCGCCCACCATTAGCACCAGGTCGAGGCGCACTGCGTTTCCGCATCATAATCCTCGGAGCAGATGCCGGCGTCACCGTCGGCGTCTGGCGATCGGGCGACAAGTCAATCAGCAGGACGCGAGGCACAGCCGACTGCGGGGACTTGAACAGCGTGACCACACGCGCCGAGCTGTTCTCGTACGGATTGTAGTCCGCCGTCTGGTGCTCGAGGCCGCACCGCTGCGCCAATCGGTGGACAATGAGTCGATGGTACGACGACAGCGGGGGAAGATTCAGGTGCGGCTCCCTCGGGTTCTTGAGGAAGCGCACAATCTGGTCTTCGAACTTGAGCAGCGTCAAGCGCTCGCGGGCGTTCTCCAGTCCTGCAACCAGCACGGGGTCCAACGGTCCGTGGGCACTAGCAGTCGCGGTACCAACGGGGACATTGACACTGAACGGCTGCTGCTGAGGGTAGTTGCCACCATCGTCGGTTGTTGCTGGCGGCTGCAGGATGCGAAGGCCCTGCATGGCGCCGTCAACGTCGCCGACAGTCGGTGGCCTGGCTGCAATCGAGAGTGGCGTCTTGCTGGGGCTTGGAGATGCCGCGCTCTCCCACTCGTCGCGGTCGTCGCTTCCAGACGCGGACGTGCGGATCATCGCGAGCGTCTCCACACGGTAGTGAGGAGGTTGGCGCCGCGGGAGTCGTCAGCGAAGAGAGGCAATCACGACGGACGTGTTAGCTCGGCGGGTCCCAAGGGGGGAAATGAGCTCCTCGAGCTCGTTGGTGGGACTCGAGACCCTGTCCAAGCGCATGCTGTAGGTATGCGACTGGACAGGCTGGTGACAAAGGGTGATGCTTGTCAGTTCCGGTTCAACGTTCAACTTGGACGACACGTTGTTACTGGCCGATCGCTGGACGCTTGTGCTGCTACTTAATAGACTAATTTTACCTGTGAGTGGTGGATGAGTTGGCGACTGCTTTCGTCGACTGGTGAAGCACGGGGTTGACACTGAACAACGACAGTTCGTGCTTGCGAGCGTTCAGATGCGCTGCGTGCCCCCACTCGACGCGTTCTTGGACCGGTGGCGGGTTTTCCTGTCCGACTGCTTCTTGGGTACTCGCCACCCCGCGGCGTCCAGGTGGACGTCGTGGTAGCTTTCTGCGTCGTGGAGACGCTCCACCGACAGCGTCGGCTTCGCAGTAGCCGAGTGCGACGTCTGCGCTTCAACACCGTGGTGCACCGAAGACACTTCCACAGGGTCGTTTGCACCAATCCGATCGAACTCTCGATGGGCTTCTCGGTCGTAGTAGCGCTGCAGCGTGTGGCGCACCTCCTCCCGCTTGGGGTCCTCCTGGCGGATCACACGGACGCGCTCCATGGACGAGGCCTCCTGACGCCGCATGCGGTCGTACTCCTCGGCCTCCTGGGCCTGCAGCTCCAGTGCAAAGGTGTAGTCCGGGTCCTGTGCGTCCTCCACCGTCACCTCCTGCTGGATGACGCTCATGACGCCGTGGCCCGAGCTGGAGCTCGGCACCTCCACGAAGCACCAGCCGGTCTGCCTGTCCTCGCCACCGAAGCGGCCTTCCATCTCTCGCTCCCACTGCTCCTGCTCCTCGC
>JAHWLE010000717.1:0-18170 GCA_024679135.1 Phytophthora foliorum
TGGGACATGGGCAACGACCTCAAGGGCCCGCCCATGCAGGCGCGCGGCCACCGCAACAGCACGTCGTCGCTGCCCGCCGGAGGCCACCAACACGCGCTGGTCACGAAGCCCTTCAAGTCCAAAGTGGTCAAGAGCTCGCTCAACCCGATCTGGAACTTCGACGTGGACTTTGGCGACGTGGACACGGACCGCGTCGTGGGCGTCCTGTTCACTGTGCGTCACGTCGAGAGGTTCGGCATGGTGAAGAAGGACATCGGACAACTCATGTTGACGCTGAGAGACATTATGGAGCTCAAGATGGTGCGTGTGTGGTGGTAAAATTGGAGGGAATCGTGTGACTGACGCGTCTTGTGCTTTGTTCTGTGTCAGCAACCACCACACGAGCAGACGTTCCACCTCCAGCCGACGGACGAGATGGTGCGGAGGGAGGCCATGGAAGGCCCGAGCAACCGCAAGTCCGGCAAGCTCACGGTGCGCTTCAATGGATACGGTGTGCCGTCCAGCTACACCGTCATGACGGACGGTCGCGTGTCCAACATGGTGAACACGCTCGTGACCCACGAGGACGAGTTTGGACGCAGCTCCAAGTCCCTCGTGGTGCACGACATCCGCGCCGAGGTGCGCAAGCTACAGAGTTTCCATCAGACGAAACCCCGGCCTGGCGAGACGTGGTTCGCCGTGCACGCGGACTGGATCCGCAGCTGGCTACTCTTCGTGTCAAAGTACAAGGGCGAAGAGGAGCACAGCCCGGGCTCCGTCGACAACATGCCGCTCATCTCGGACGACCTCATGAATGGTACTTTCCAGATCAAGACTAGGCTGGTCATCAAGAAGGACTTCCGGATGATCAACAAGAAGAGCTGGGACTACTACCAGAACGTCTACGGCGGTGGTCCTGCGATTGAAGTGCGAATTCCTGTGGACTGCGCCAGGCCGGCGAAGTGGCTAGCGAACCTCCAGCTGGACGAGGCTGGCCGAGTCAATTCCAACTACGTAGACTCCGACTGAGGTGGATATCGTAGCCAGCCAGCACCGTTTTCCCCTATCGGCGTGCGCAACCTCACCAATCCGTCCACGTCCAGACTTGTCTCCGTCATGTACTACAGCAACGCGCTCGTTTTATTTAATCACATGACGATAAATGCACACGCACTACGAAAAGTACAAGCGCTTCGTTGGCTGCTTCATACACTTACACGAGAACAGGAGCATGCTCTTCCGAGTCGTTGTCCTCGCTCGCATCCGGTGTGTCCTCCGGCTCTTTAGTCGTAGACGTGCGCTCTGGCTTGTCATCTTCGCCAGCCTCGATCGGTACCGTTTCCTCAGCGTCGTTAGCCTGAGACGAGGGAATCGGCTGCAAGCGCAGCTCCACAGCACGCGACGGACGGCGTTTGACCAGCTCTTTTTCGATTTCGCCGTCCACATCGAGCTCCAGGTCGCTTAAGTCATCATCGCTTGGTGCGGTTTTGTTGCTGTCCGAAGAAGTCGAGCGCCCAACCGGCAGAAATCCACGGCGCGACTTGCTCGAGTTGGCCGTTGGGTGCTTTTTCTTGCCACCAAACAGACCACGTTTAAACCTGGCAAAGGGGCCATTGGGCATTGGCGTCGCCTCCACCTCCGGTAGGTAGGACGGCAAGCCTTCCGCCACGCGAACCGCGTTGCATCGCAGGAAAAAGTTGCGCCAAAACACCTCCTCAGACACCACCGGAGCAGGCAAGGACTCTACGAGCGTCTCTCGCTTCTCGCGCAAATTGGGGTTGCTCAGCAGCAGCTCGCGCGCCACGTCCTTGAGCGTAGCATACTCGAATACATACTCCTCCTCTCCTTCTGCAGGCTCCACGAACGTCCGTCGGTAAATCGCGAGCTCTAGAATTTTCTCCTTCACTGTGAGGTTCTCCCTCCTAGCACCGTCTTCCGTGCAGACTTCCCACGGGAAGAGCGGCGGCAGTTCCTTCTCCTGTTCCTCGTCCTTCTTCAGATGCTTCTCGAGCTCTGACTCCGCTTCCGGCACCTCCGCCTCGGGCTCCACCGGTTCATCATGCTGCGACATGGGCGAGTCCTGGTCCTCCGCTCTGGCGGTGGGGATGGTCTTGGGCTTGCGGCCGCGATTGGTGCTGCGCGACAGGATGGTGGCGATGCCGTGCGCCTTGTTGGCCACCGAGCCGACCATCATGTGCAGATCTGGCAGTGCAAGACACAAAACACGTCAGCGATGGGATGTAGCAGGGGCGGGAGGATCCGCTGGACGCACTCGCGGCGCTGTGGCGCATCCCGATCTCGCTGGCCCGTATGGCCGACATGCCCATCTCGCTCATGCGCGCCGCCATCTTCGTGCAGCGGAGGTCGGAGACTGTTGTGGGTGGAGACCGCCGCACTTGCTGCTCGTCCAGACGACGCGAAGTTACGCAACGACGCCAGATGGGATAGACCGAGGCGCTTCAAAACGATGGCACACATGGCCACCTCTACAGAAGTACCGTGCACGCTTTCAATGGGTAGATGATGACACTTTAGAGCACATACAGTATTATACATGTTGAAGGCCCGATGTCAGTTCCATGAAAGTGTACCCATCGAGCGATGGGTGAGCCCTTCGATTTCTTCTTTAACATTTTCCAAGTCGAGATGCCGCGCTTCCTGCATGCTCTCGCGCTTTCAGGCGCGTTCTCGTCCGTTGTGACGGCGCTCGGGACAAGTACGTTCATCCGCCTTTGCCTCTGCACCTGAGACTCTTAACGACGCTCACCCTCTCTTTGCCGCAGACTACGACCACGACGGCAAGACCACGTACTGCTGGCACATCGATGAACCCGCCTCCGACTCCAAGCTGAGCGAGCTGGACCGCACCCAGGAGTACTCGGGCACCGAAGGCTGCCCCATCGCCATGACGGTAGCCCTGGAGGCGTCCTCCATCGAGGTGAACACACCCATGAACGTGACGTGGACGGTGGACGCCAACTTCGACGGCACCAACCTCGTCAACATGACGCAACTCGCGTACGGCCAGGACTCCAGCGGCCGCACGGCGCAGATCGTGCACTCGAACGTGCATTCGTGCGTGTACCAGTCGGGCTGCGACCCGTTCTACGACGGCGACCAGCTCGAGGACAAGACCTCGAACCAGATCGCCAATCTCACGGACAACGCCGCCGACTTTGAAGACGCCGTGCAGTTCCGGACTGCTGGCGTGTACTCTGTGCTCGCGCACATCATCATGCCCGATACCAACTCTTCGAGGCAGTTTGCCTATGCTGTCTACGTCGAGCTCACGGTGACAGATGCCAAGGAAGAAGTCACGACGGAGGCTCCCGCAGCGACCACAACCGACGATGGTAGCGGAGGAATCTCGCAAGCGGCCATTATCGGAATTATTGTGGGCGGAATTGTGGTGGTCGTGGCACTGGTCGTGGTCGCTGTCGTGGTGTGGCGCCGACAGGGCGACCGCAACAACACCAATGACATGAGCAACTACAGTTATCCTCCGCCACCGCCGTATGATGCAGCATCGGAACTGTATTCAATAAACGCAAAGGACAACGTGGCGGGGTCCGATGCGGGCACTGCCCGGGTCACTGGGTCGTGGAGTATCCCCGCGAACAGCATCCCAGCTCGTAGCTTGGATGGCACAAACGGCTCGAATGGATCGCGCGGGTCTCACCCAGCCGATTATAAAAGATCGAGCCACGACGGACACGCGTCTTACGGTGGAGACTACCGCCCAGTGGGCAGCGATGCTCCGCGATCGAGGCGAGTGGACAGTGACGTGGAGCTTTAGGTTGTCGACTTCGTCTTTCATAATGCAGAAAGCGATCATCGTTAGCGACCAGTGGCATACTAGCGTTAAGCGAACCAGTGAAAGTGAATATGAATGCACATTCCCAAGAGTGTTCCAGCATGGATTTGATGGCACGCCCATTGCAACTTGTATACATGTACTGAAGTCTCATTTACTGGCCATGTTGCAACAATGCGTTTTTGTTGCTGCAATCTGCAGATCGGCACATGTTGAAGTTGACCAGTCTCAATGTTGAAGCGCTTTGTAGTCGATGGTGCCAGCATGAGACAGCCAGCGCTTTCACCAGGAATCTTATGAAATAGCCACCACAGCGTATGCACACGAGATCGATTCCGTCAGATAGTTCTTCGTTCATGAACGAAGGACAACCACTCACAGCGAGACTGGATTTGGGAAACGGCATCTCGACTGTTTTTATTTGCGTTTCTAATTCATCCTCGACCCTGCTTCCACGCCAACGGAGGCTGACTGGCAGCTACAGCAGCGTCATGGAGGAATTACAGTAACTCGAAATGTGGATTAAGAACCAACGATTATACAATTAAGACACTGCAGGCGCAGATAACAATTAATATTCTAAATTTTAAAAACTAGAATCGTTCTTAAAAGAACACAAAAAATAGCCATCTTTCTTTTTTTGGTATCAATATGCTAAGATTTTTTTGTTTGTTACGGAAATCAGGATTGGAGCGGAGTCCGCGCTCGGCGGACTGCCATTGGGATTCCCGATTCGAGAATGAAAGTCGTCTTTGCACGACAAAGAGGTACCTTTCAGAGCAGCAAGGACGGCAGGCTGCAATTTGCACGATACAAAAGGAAGTGCTGAAGAAATCGCCCTGCGGCTGCAGCACACCATGTAGTAAAATTACCACATTCGCCTGATCTTCTTGTGGCCAATTGAGAGAAATGAGACGGATGTCAAGCTGGCCTAACCAACTCTGCATCACGGCGATTCATCACTACGATGGGGATATCCCGGCTGCAACTCGCACGGTGCGAGTCACGAGCTCCGTGTTGTCTATCCTGGACCAAAATAGAAACTCAGGATTCCTGGACGGGAGGAACTTCCTCGGCTGAGCCCACGCCACACGCCACACTGACGTCTTTGATTTGCGCGGTCTGGCTAGAGTTCATCCCCGTTGGGCCCGGAGACTCCGTGTTCAATTGCCGCCCCTTTTGTGATATGTGCGACACCATCGTCCGCCCCCAATCGAAAATCGGTGTCATGCCGCTGCGTCGGGGCTGCCAATTGCTCTCTCTGCAGAGCAGTCGCAGCAGTACACATCGACGAAATGGCAACGAAAGCATAGGCGACGAGGTGTTGCAGCGCGCTTTGGTCGGCGTACTCCACCGAACTCCCGGGAATGTGCAGCGTAGCATTGCCCAGTGTTGCTCTGCAGCCCACCAGCTGGCGATGATCCATGTGTAACTCGCACTTCAGTTCTTATGAAAAAAAACAAAACACTTTGAATAAACAAATCCCAGCCAATGGATGATTTTTCACGGTTCCATTAGCCAATTAGAAATGGGAAATCAAACGCGCAGCTGACTACTTTATAGCCAGAGCAGCTTAGCACCTTCGGTGTGCGCGGATAATAGTAGAGGAGCTGCAGGCTGTGGGCCGATCGAGCGCACAGAAGCGAAAGCAAAGCGCAGGCTAGAGACTGGCAGATAGGCGCGCAAACTCGAATCAGTCTCCAGAGCGGAGGAAGCGCGTTGGAAACCATTCCGACCTAATGCAGGAGAGTGACAGGCAGCAGCAACGAACGATGGGCACATGCAGGCGCCGGTGCCAGACTGATAGGAGTAGGAGAACGCACAGGTTCGGCCGCCGAGCGGCCGTGTGGCTGCCAGTCGTGGCCGCGGTGATGTTGGTCAACGTAGCCGCCGCGACGTCGGCGGCGTCTTCGTCCTCGGACTACGTCATGGACGGCGCCACCACGTACTGCTGGGAGGTGGACACCTCCATTTATTCCAACACGGTGGACGGATCCTCTGTGAAAATGGTGAGCGCGCAGGGCGATGGCTGTCCGCTGGAGCTGTCGATCGCCTTCCCAACGGACGATGTGTACGTGTACGACGCAGTGGACATCTCGTGGAACGCCTCGGAGCGCCTGGCGTCGAACGGGTCGCTCGAAACCAACGACTTTGGCGTGACGGACTTGTCTGTCGGACTCGACCGCATCTCAAAGACGTACTACGAGATCACGGCCTCGAGGCTGCGGACGTGCACCTACGGTGTGGACTGCAACCCTGTGACGACGGGATCACAGCTGACGGAGAACACGACCAACATCCCGCTGAACTTCACGGACGGACTTGCGGCGTTCGACTCGTCGGAGCTTTCGTTCGATGCACCGGGAAACTACACCCTGCTAGCGCACTTGATCCTGCCTAGCATCACCCCCACGTCCAAGCGCTACGACTACGCCGTGTTTCTCAAGGTTCAGGTTTTGTCGCGCACCAGCGCCACAGCCACAGACACCACCGCCACGCCGTACGCAGAGTCGACGGGAAATTCGGACAGCTCAGGAATATCGACGCAAGTCATATGTGTGCTCATCATCAGCGGAATCGTCGTGGTGGCGTTGGCTGTCATCGGCTTTGTGACGCTGCGCTCGAAGGTAAACCGGAACCCCGAGGCCGATACCAGCAAGCGCAACAACCCCAAGAAAACCCGGGGCATGTTCGGCTTCTCAAGCACTGGGGTGCACTCGGGCATTGGCGGCGCTGTCGCGGTGGTAAGCGACGAAGAAGCGGAGGAGTTTGCCATGCTCAGCATGGATGAAGCCACGATGCGTGAGAATCGTGGCAGTACCTATCTCAGCGCACTCAACCGTGGAAAGCGCAGCGAGTCCGCTGCGAAAAAGAAGTGCGGAAGCCCCATCCAGTTTGCCGGGCCGATGTGTCGCCAAAGCCTGGACCGGAAAACGCTCGCCGATGATGATAGCCTGAGTGCTGGGGACATCACTCCACAGAGCGTCACTATCGAGACTCCTGCTACTGGCCGCGGAAATTACACGGGTCTTCACGACACGCCCAAGGGCCTCGCTCCTGGCCAAATCATGTTCAACGACATCATGGAGGACGAGGTGGCCTCCACCGGCCCGAGGTCGGGTGGTGCGGTCGCCGCTCCGCGTCGGCCAAACTTTGAGGACAGCGCCGTGACGGACCTGAACCTCACGGCCGTATCTGTGCGCATCAAGCAGCACCGCGACAACGCGCAGCAGGAGGCGACTGCCCACATCAAGCAAGATGTTCTCACTGCGGATGACCTGCGCGAGTCTGAAGCGGGCCCGCTGGCGCTGAGCGACCTCCACTCTTCACGCGTGCGGAAATAGTTTTTATGCTATGCCGTGGAGGTGACGACGGTTGTAGTTTATTTGCCAGGACGGGCTCCAGACGGTGGTCGGACTTCGAGCTGCGTCGTTAGCGGATCATAGAGGCAACTCAAGGCTGGGATAGCAAACGCGCAAGTGAACGCGCGTACTCTCACATAAGCTAAGGTTAATATATACACCAGCAGTTGTGACTAGATACGCGGAGACTTGGTTCATCATATTAGGCCGTGGTTTCTCGGTCCGTGTCTGGGTCTCGGAACATACGAGAACAGATTTGATTGATAATACCCGGTACAAGGCTGCATGTTGGAACAGTATTTGAGGGTACGGTATGTGAACCACATACGTTACATGGGGTTACGCGCGGGTACGCGGCCGTCGCCAACCATCCATCCAATCGCCAGCAGCGTTCATTCGCAGTGATCGACCGAGTCTTCTGGCAGTAGCAGAGCAGCAACAGCAACAGGCAGCCGACCGCGAGCACCATGCGTATTCACACGTGCTACTTCTGCTCGAGCCCCGTGTATCCGGGCCACGGCATCACGTTCGTGCGCAATGACAGCAAGATTTTCCGCTTCTGCCGCTCCAAGTGCCACAAGAACTTCAACCGCAAGCGCAACCCGCGCAAGGTGAAATGGACCAAGGCCTTCCGAAAGGCCGCGGGCAAGGAGATGGCGCTGGACACGACCTTTGACTTCGACAAGCAGCGCCACCGCGCCGTCAAGTACGATCGCGAACTCATGGGCGCCACCATCCACGCCATCGAGCGCGTGACGAAGATCAAGGAGAAGCGCGAGGCTGCCTTCTACAAGAACCGCATGAAGGACAGCAAGGCCAAGGCTAAGGTGCGCGACCTGCGCGAGCTGGAGCAGAACATCTCGCTCATCGAGCCGGCCGCGGCCGCGCTCAAGGACCAGGCGCAGCTCAATGTGTCGGCGTCCAAGCAGAAGGACGCAGCGGCCACCGAGGCGCCGTCCTCCATGGTCTTGGATCAGTAAAGTTAAGCCCTCTGCGGGTCGTGATTTTCAATGCATACAGCTTCATTTTACTACGTCGCGCTTGGCTGGCTGCTTGTCGAGCTGTCTCTTTGACCAGGATAACCGACAACGATGACTTTGGCAATTACAGCTCTTGCAGCAGTACACAGGGTTAGTGACCTGGATTGGCGACCTCCCCTGCCAGGTCAAAACACACGCGACACACCATGCCTACGTTTCTAGCAGCAAGGCGTGGTCGAGATGCCACCGCGGCCATCAGTCTGCGCTTACGAATTCGGACTTATCCGGGAGGGGTTACACCAGCCAACGGCCGAGGGGGGCGCCACACCGGCTCGCCTTCAGAACGGGACAGGACCCACGGAACGGAAGCGGCAGTGACCATGTCGGACAAGCTGACGCGTATCGCCATCGTGAGCACGGACAAGTGCAAGCCCAAGAAATGCCGCCAGGAGTGCAAAAAGTCGTGCCCCGTCGTGCGCATGGGCAAGCTCTGCATTGAGGTGGGCCCCAAGAGCAGGGTGGCCTTCATCTCGGAGCAGCTGTGCATCGGTTGCGGTATCTGCGTCAAGAAGTGCCCGTTCGAGGCGATCAACATCATCAACCTGCCCAAGGACCTGGAGAGCAACACGACGCACCGCTACGGCGCCAACACGTTCAAGCTCCACCGTCTGCCCATGCCCCGGCCCGGTCAGGTGCTCGGTCTCGTCGGCACCAACGGTATCGGCAAGTCCACGGCGCTGCGCATCCTCGCTGGCAAGCTCAAGCCCAACCTCGGCAAGTTCGACGCCCCGCCCGAGTGGCAGGAGATTCTCACGCACTTCCGCGGCTCGGAGCTGCAGAACTACTTCACGCGCATCCTGGAGGATAACCTCAAGGCCATCACCAAGCCGCAGTACGTGGACAAGATCCCCAAGGCCGTCAAGGGAACGGTGCACGACATCCTGTCGGCCCGTTGCGAGAAGCAGGAAAAGCTGGACCACTTCCTCAAGGAGCTGGATCTGTCCCACGTGCAGGACCGTGACATTGAGAACCTGTCGGGCGGTGAGCTGCAGCGTTTCGCCATTGCTGTCGTGGCCGTGCAGAAGGCCGACATTTACATGTTCGACGAGCCGTCCTCGTACCTGGATGTGCGCCAGCGTCTGAAGGCTGCTCTGGTCATTCGCTCCATGGTGGACGACAACGGCCGCTCATATGTCATCTGCGTCGAGCACGATCTGAGTGTGCTGGACTACCTGTCCGACTACATCTGCGTGTTGTACGGTACCCCGTCCGCCTACGGTGTGGTTACCATGCCCTTCAGTGTGCGTGAAGGTATCAACATCTTCCTTTCTGGTTTTGTGCCCACGGAGAACCTGCGTTTCCGTACGGAGGAACTGACGTTCAAGGTCTCGCAGAACGCCGACGAGTTAGGCACGGGCGAGGGCGATGCCAACTCGTTCAACTACCCTTCGATGACCAAGACCATGTACAAAAAGAAGAAGGACACTGCCTTCAAGCTGCACGTCGAGGCTGGCGACTTCACGAACTCGGAGATTATCTGTATGCTTGGCGAGAACGGTACCGGTAAGACGACGTTCATCCGTATGCTCGCTGGTCTGCTCAAGTCCGATGAGATGGAGGCCGCCGAGAAGGCGAACGACCATGATGCGATGTCGAACTGTGCTCTGCGCTACGATACGTCCACAATCAGTTACAAGCCCCAGAAGATTGCCCCTAAGTTCCAGGGTACAGTGCGTGAGCTGCTCCACCGTCGTATTCGCGAGGCTATTGTGCACCCGCAGTTCGCGACGGATGTGACCAAGCCGCTTGCTCTTGACAACATTATCGACCAGGCCGTGCCCCATCTGTCTGGTGGTGAGCTGCAGCGTGTTGCTATCATTCTGTGTCTGGGTAAGCCCGCGGATATCTACCTTATCGATGAACCGTCTGCCTACCTGGATTCCGAGCAGCGTATTCTGGCTGCCAAGGTTATCAAGCGTTTCATTTTGCACGCCAAGAAGACAGCGTTCGTCGTGGAGCACGATTTCATCATGGCCACGTACCTGGCCGACCGCGTGGTCGTGTACGACGGCAACCCGGGTATCGAGTGTACGGCACACGCCCCTCAGAGCCTGCTGACGGGTATGAACACGTTCCTGAAGCAGCTGCAGATCACGTTCCGACGGGACCCCACGAACTTCCGTCCGCGTATCAACAAGTACGACTCCGTGAAGGACGTGGAGCAGAAGACCTCGGGCAACTACTTCTTCATGGACGACTAAGCTGTAGACGTATAGGCCGGAAGCGCGTGGATTAAGCTGGCGACTGTCACGGCCGAGTCCGTCGACAAGTGAATTCTTACCATGAGGCAGTGCGGAGAGAAGATATCTGCGGTGCTGCTTGCCGTAGGTAAGAGCGAGATTTGCGACGGCAGTTGCGTGTCACGCCAAACGGTGGAGTAAGTAGAGAATATACATCGGCGCGTTCGCGTGCTTTGGTTTTTTAATTACGAGTGTTTCTGTAGTTCCTGGTGGATGCGTCCAAAGTCCCTGAGAAGGAGAGAAAGCTGCTCGTCGTCCAGCTCCAGCACCACCTGATCAGAGGACAGAAGAGATCTTGAGTCAGCAAAGTGGCAAGCTCCATGTCGATGCAGCATCCACGAACCTGTCGCTCGGACCCGTCGGGCTGTGCAAGACGCATCTTGAGAACCACCGAGCGTTGCCGGTCCCCACAGAGAGAGCTGCTGGCCAGGTTCACGCGCAACGAGTAGTCGAAGTCGCGCAACACGTCGCTGATGCTAGAGTCGTCCATGGCGAATTGATCTCGTGTGAGGCACATTATTATGCGTTTTCATAGGCTTTATCTATTTCAGCCAATCACAAACCGGGATATGATTTGTGGTAGGGCCGCCCCCTTGGCCGCACGACGAGAGGCCAGCACCAGCGGAACTCGACTCCGAGAGACTCGAAAGGCATGTGGGCGAAACAGGCAGGCAAGGCCATCCGGTCGCTGGGGCAGACGATCGACCGCGTCGGCGTCTCACTGGAGGGCAAGCTCACCTACACGGAGCATTGTACGTTGACTGAGGAGTACAGCAGGAAAAAAAAAAGTCAAATGGTTTAACTCACCCGCTTATTGTTGTTTGCCGCACAGTGAACCCCTCCACGCGTGCCGTGAAGAACCTGGGACGCTCGCCCAAGTTCGAGGAGGGCGTGTTTGTGGCACCCAACGCGTCGGTCATTGGCGACGTCAAGGTGGGCAAGGGCAGCTCCATCTGGTACAACGCCACGGTGCGCGGCGACGTCAACCACATCACGATCGGTGAGAACACAAACATCCAGGACCAGGCCGTGGTGCACGTGGCCAAGATCCACAAGGACATCCCCACCAAGATCGGCAACAACGTGACTGTGGGCCCCGCTGCCATCGTGCACGCCTGCACCATCCAGGACCACTGCATCATCGGCACGGGCGCGCAGGTGCTGGACGGCGCCGTCGTAGGAGCCAAGTCCATCGTCACGGCCGGATCCATCGTCACCGGCGGCAAGCAGGTGCCCTCGGGTCAGCTCTGGTCGGGTGTCCCCGCCCGTTACCTGCGCGACCTCACGGCCGAGGAGATGCAGTTCATGCAGCAGTGCTCGGCCGAGTACACGCAGCTGGCGGAGCAGCACGCCGAGGAGTGCGCCAAGAGCTTCGAAGAGTACGAGGCCGACACGGAGCGTTTCAAGATCCTGCGGGACGTTGGCGAGACCGGCCTGCCGCAGAAGAACGACGAAACGCGCGAGGACACGGGCCTTTACTTCCGCTACTAGACGTCTGCGCACGTGAAGGAGCGTTGAAGTAAGATGGCGAGGAGCAAACAAAAACAATGAAATGGACATACGATGGAACGTCTCTGTGGTCGAGTTGACCTGTATTTTATTTGTGTAGCATGGAGCAGCGCTCATTCTTCATCACTTTGCTCTTGCACCGCAACTGCAGCAACACAACACAATAGATAAGCACACCTACATGAACAGTTTTGGCGTAGATTGATCGACTCACAGGAGAGCGCAATCAGCTTCAGGAAGAATTCCCGGACAGCTGGCTGTTGCAGCGCGGTCGAGATCGCAAAGTCCTTCGGGTTGGCCATGAGCTGCAAGGAAATAAATGCCAACTGAGCTGTAACGCCATCATTTCAACTACCGAAAGCCTTACCTGGTGCAAGCTGGTCATGAGAACCGGGTCCTGCAAACCCTGCACAAAGTATGCATCTTCGTTCATGGCAACCATCAGTGACGGCCCAAACTTAACGCTCAGAAGCAACTCCAGCATCTCCGCGTCTTCGCCATCGACATCCGCAGAGGCCCGAAGATCCATCGCCTTCTCCTCATCCACTACTGATGGTTGAATCAGATTTGTGATTGCTGCCAATGCTTTCTGCTCCTCTTCACGTTGCTTTTCAAGTGCCAGCGTCTTCAAAAACCTCTCCAAGTTATAGACAAAATCACCATCCTCCGCATGGAAAAGTAGCATCTCCGGATCCTCACCAACCTCTACTAGGGCATCATGGCATGCTGCCCACTCGCCATTTTCTACAAGTCGCATCCACAGTGCACGATTTCCCTCGGAAACAGCAGCAAGGACTCTATCGTCCAGAGAATCCTCTGGCTGGACATCGTTGGAAGGAGAATCTCCTTGGCCCATGGCCTCCTTTCTCTTCGAGCGCAGGAAATCAACCAGTTTTTGGTAAAACGCTCGTAGCTCATAATCCGCTAACTGCGAGTCGAGAATGATAGGATTCAAGCTCATATCCCGCAGCGCTAACACAATCTTCTCGTTTTGCTGTAGCAACTCACGCATTTTGTCGTCGTGCAAAATATCGTTGACAGCCTGTGCGTCCAGACCGCCACGGTTGCCTAGGCAGAGTGATTGCAGGTCGCTTACTAGCTGATGCACCGCTCTCTGCTCCTGCAGCTTCGACTTCTTCTTCAGCTCAAGTTTCGAACGGAGTTCATCCTCGCGACCATTATACTTCGCCAACAATTTCTTGACAGTGTCTTTCTTTTCAGAACCGTACCAGACCAGGAGCTCGTTTGATAACCCCCTTCGCTCGCGTTTTTTCGAGAGATATCTGTATCTCGACTTCATCATGAGAAACATTGACTGAATTTTTGCAGCAGCTTCAGCTTCTCGGTCCTCGAGTAGGAGTTCTAACTTCTCCACAAGACTAATTGTCCCAAACTGGACAAGTGACGAGGCAGATAGGTTTATCTTCGAAGTCGAATTGTCATCGTTACGGAGCAGATCACTTAGCCATTTCAAAAGCACCTCTTCATTGCTAGTCATTTCGTCCACAACGTAAGGTGCCCGTACAAGACTGCGATATCGTGCCAACACGGTGTTCTTGGAGATACCAATCGCCGAATATGCTGAAGTTGGATCACTACAGATTTCTACTTGCCGGATCAGACGCTGTGAACGGCATTGTTGTAGAACAAGATCTTTGCTCAGAACTGACGGTTGTTTCTTTTCGTTGGGGCGAATGCAATGGAAGTAAAACGGCATATTCATGTCGTCTTCGCTGATCAATGCATTCACATGGGACCGAAACTGCCCGACAAAGCTTTTGCTGGTAGACATCCGAACCTCGACTGAACCGAGCGCATTGTTGTTGTTGTTGTTCTCCAACTCCTTGCTATCTTTTACCATTTGACGGATGTACGCATTACTCGATGCCTTGAGACCAGTCAAGAGGTTTGCGTACGCGAAGTCTGAATTTTTCTTTATAAAGTCGCTCGCATCGTAGACGACATTTCCGCGGGTATAAGGGATCACAAACGGCACCATGCTCAGCGAAACAGAAGCCTGGCGCTTCCCGTTGTTAAGTACGCGCGGCGGTTCTGGTAGGCGAGACGGATTGCGCTCATAAATATTTCGTACAAATAGTTTGTTTTTCCTCTCTTCTTGCTGTGCAGTATCGTTTTCACTTTGGTGGAGAATGGTCAGTTCCTCCAGCGAGGCAAACACCCCCAGAGGATGTTCATAGATAAGCAGAACATCCTTGTTCTTGTCCAGAAGGATTTCAGATGGAGGTGCTTGAATGCTGTAGGCAGCTAGAACCACTTGTTCTTCTCTGGCGTAGAGCTTCTCGCTCAAATAGTTTATGCACAGCTGATCCAGCGAATTATGAGTGAGATCTTCGAAGCCAAAAACGTCGACAATTTTCAGTAACGATACTCCATGGGGAAGCATTGTATCGGAGCCCGCCGAATAGTTTTCTCTTATCCCTTCTGCTGCCACAGCATCCACCTTTGTTGCCTCGTTCATCGCGGCCACGATGTATTCAAAAGCAAGCTGGTACAGCAAGCGTGCTAGTGTATCACGAACATGGTTTACTTGGCCCTTCTCCAATGTTACTTCGAAAGTCTCACCCGTTGCCTGCAAAGCTACACTTTTTGTCATCAACATTCGTTCCAACCGCCCCACGGATTCCAACCCCAAGAGTTCTACCACTAGCTGAGGAGCATTTGTAACACTTATGGAAGACATTACCAGCTTTCCCGATATTGAACTGTTGTCAAACTCAATATTTCCCAACCACAGCACCGCACTCAGTAGTTTAAATATTGTTTTCTGCTGATAAGGGGATACATTCAGCTCGTCCATTCCATCAATAACTTGTTGCCATCTTTCCACATCCCTCTTCCAAGTGTCCTCTTTGCTCATAAATTCAGCAAGCTTGTGATCGCAACGACCAAGATATGTAAAAACAGAACAATCAGTACCATCAAGTCGCAACTCTTTTGCCAACAAATGCATAAACGGAAAAGCGTTCACACCGGCCACCATCGCGTACAGTACGTGAAAGTTCATGTCACTCTGGCTCCCACCTTGGAGACGTTTTTCGCTTGTGATGCGCGATTTCTCAAGCAAGAACGGTGCAATATGACACCCACGAATC
Organism: Phytophthora foliorum; assembly: GCA_024679135.1. Taxonomy (NCBI): domain Eukaryota; phylum Oomycota; class Peronosporomycetes; order Peronosporales; family Peronosporaceae; genus Phytophthora; species Phytophthora foliorum. Next base: position 15,058 of record JAHWLE010000717.1, read on the forward strand.
TGAAATTCCCACGGATGAAGCCCAAAGGAGACCTGCAGAGTTGTTACCTTTCCAAATCTCGATGAATTTAGGTTCATCGACGTTGTAGCATGCCCAAACGCTTCGAGAATAATGTTGGAATCCAAAACAGTGCTCAGTTTCTTAGCTGCTTGAGGATTTTTGAAGTACATTCGCAGTTGTTCTTCATCTTCGAGATGCTCCAATTTATCGTAAAAGCCGAAGAACAGACCATCCACATGTACTTGAGGAAGACGCTTGCTGCGACTCACCATCGTCATTTCGTCCCAGCGTTCAGGATGCAAATCTAGTAGCACGATTTCGTAAGATTCCACGCCTTTGGCTTCGAGAAGCGCAATCGTTCGTGCCTCCTCCGTTCGCATTTGAACTGTGCTCTTTGTGGAGCTTGTGAATAGCTTGATTTTAAGCTGACGGCTTGTTGCAGGTGTCGATTTCGAATCACAAGACAGAGCTGGCTGCGCAACGAGGACCAAGTACTTCAGCAGATCCTTTGCAAGTTCTGTCTTACCACTCCCGCTCTCACCACAGAGAAAAAGTGTTTGACTACGAGTTCTCGTCATGATATGCTTAGTAGAGCGCACATGCATTGAAGCTGGTGAATTCCCCAACGCGATCTCGCGATCGAAAAAAAGCCGGACAAGGCTTTGCTTCGCGACAGCAAAAGGGTGTGGAGTAAGTGATGCCTCGGCGTTAGCAGTATCGGCGTATGTCAGCACCACTTGTTCGTCGTAAATTGACGTGAAGTGGGCAGTCTGCAACAACCGGTACGGGTTTATCACCACCATGGTATGGTGATTGATGTAGGTGTAGATACGGTCACTGTCAAAACGACCAGCCAATGTTTCCACAACGTTTGCGTCCGTAGACGCTGACACAACTTTGCTGCCTTTCCGATCAGCCAAATCATCATCACTAGCTCGATCCAAATTCCATGGCTGTTTTGCTCGAATATCATCGAGCAGATAAAGGTGGGCGTATTTGGCCAGTGTCGCACTGCGAGGCGTCAGCGTGTTGACGGATTGCCTATCAGTGGATGCCGCCGCTTTAACCTTATCTCCAACTCGGCCAGACAACTCCTCAAAGGTTGCGTAGTAACTGTGAAAAGAGGGACAACGTATCCGCGGAGACATTCGAGGAGTAGCCACCGGTGAGTCTAATTCAGCCTCCTTCAGCTTATCCACTGTTGACCTCCTTGCCGCGCCTAGTGGATCGTCGTCCCGCGAAAGCTTTCGCTGATTCTCGGGGATTTCCTCGAACTGATAGCGCAGCTTGAACGCCTCGGCCAAAATGCTATCAGGCTCGAAATCAGAGCTTCCGGACTTTTCCTGAGCCAGTCCAATACATTGGACAAGCTCTTGATACTGCGCCATGGACCACTGCGAAGGCCCACCCCAGGAGTTCTTGATTGTATCGACGAGTTTTTTCAGAAGCAGCATCTCGTGAAGAATCTGAAACGACGCACGCAAATCTGCTTGAGGAGCGCTTGCATTTTCTGATGACATTGGAGACGAAAGGAATTCTGCCATCGCTTTCACATTCCGGTCTCGCCGACTAGCGCGAGCATGAAGTAAACGCACATCACTCTGAAGTGTTCGCTGTCGCAGCAACAGTTCACCCTGCACGCAGTACGGAACAGAGAAAAGGTCAGTCACACACCGCAAAGCAGTAGCAAAACCACTGGCACGTACCCGACAAGCCTTGCGCAGCGACTCGACCCACTCTCGTCGCTCCTGCTGGTTGGACGCTATCACCGCAACAACAATCACCCCCATTAAGCTCCTTCACCTCACCCAGCACAATCAGTAACAGATATCAGCAGCAGTACACGCGACCTTTCAGATCCAATTTGTAGCTCTTCCCTCCTGGTCCATCACCCTGACGGATCCGCAGCCAAACGTCGGAGTGGGGCGTGGGCGAGATGACGTCCGAGGCCTTGAGTTCCAGCACGCCTTTGAGCTCCACGTCTCCCTCCTTCGTGGGCTTGTAATAGCTCAGAGAGTGCTGGCCCAGGACGAAATATCTCTCCTTACGTGTAGGCAGCACATGCCCCTTCTTCACGAGGAAGCCACGCTTCAGGACGCCGTTCGGGTTTCCCAGTCGCACCACCTCCGCCTGCACGGCCGCCTCAGCGCTGGAGCCACGCCGCTGCGCCATGCGCCCTCCCCTTGATCCACCTGGGGATGAAGAAGACCCCGCGCCGCTGCTGCTATTGCTTCCCTTCCGTGCCGACATCGACGATTTTGATAGTGAAAGAATCCGAAATGCTGCTTCAACTGGATGGGTTTTGACGGGATTTGTGAATAACCAGGAAATGGGAACGTTATTTTATAAATAACCTACTCTCCCTATTGTCACAGTATTTTATAGCTCTCTGGATTTTATCCAGAGTAGTTGTTTTGGGTACCGGCGAGGTGCAAATCACTGTTATAATGAATATCCTGTGTATTTATGTTCACCAAGAGTTGTAAATTCTATGAAAAAGGATACGGATATTTTATACCTGTACGGATTGCATAAAATCATAGTCGATGTTGCTTGAGTTACAGGCGACCTTCAAATAATACAGATGGAATCGTCCCAGTACTTTTGCGTGTTGAAAAGAAGTGGAGGTCAAAATGCCTGCTCCATCGTTTAACATCGTAGTCACGCAAGATACCGGCTTTTTCGATCACTAGTGACAAATGCCACGGGCTGACTGTCGACAGAATGATTCTCCGACACCCGACGAGTCATAATTCACAACGATCCTCTTTAGATGTCGCCGTCACACGATGAAACAGTTATATCTCATGGAGCGCCTCACGCTAGACTTCTTCCAATACTTATTGTTAATTGGAACGTGGTCTTTCTACGTGATAAAATCCAGAGCTTGTCCGCGCCTTGGCGCGGCTTAGTTTTTTAAAAAAATTAATTTACATAACGATGCTGTAAAATAACTGTAGTAATAATAAAAAGGTGATGTATAATGTGTTGTTGGGTGAGCACAGGGCAAGCGGCAGCTTTCTGCTAGTTGGATTGTATCATGTCCTTGAAATCAACAGAGATCATGTCTAACGATTAATTCATTCTGGATTTACCCCTCTGCTGCCGACCTC
>JAHWLE010000718.1:0-18168 GCA_024679135.1 Phytophthora foliorum
TACTGGCGCAACGGTTATCGACTGTGTTTACACGACTTTCGTCGTATGAGCACGAGAAAATCGGTGGGCAGAGCGACAGTGAGTCGGATGAATCGTCTGAATCAGATACGGTCAAGTCATCTGTGAGCTCGGAGCGTCAGCCTCGAACTGAAGAGGGACTTGCAAAATAGTTTAACCGTGTGGCTGCATGTACGTTGGTAGTTTGGCCCCAAAGTTGTACTGCTATAATTGGGACGAAGTTCCCCTATAATCATGTGCTACTCCTATTTAGTTGTTTTTTTACGACTCACATTTACTCTCTGATTTACTTTTTACAATGGGTCGGTTCGAATGGGTTAGAGACTCTAACCTAGAGTGTCCGCAGCGGCGCTGCCAATGCTATCCTATATTTGGTAAGCAAACCACCTGTTTTTTTTTTTAGCTTTGGCATCGATTGGAGGTGACTCCTCCAGCGGCGTTGCTATTTTACTGCTACGGGTGACCTGGCAGCAATGGATCTCACCGCAGGAGCTGACTGGATTGAAGGGTTTTTAAATGAAGCTATCGAAGAAGAAGATGCATTCATGAGTATCATCAAGGCTAGACCACGAGGAGTCGAGTTACCGTCGGACCCTGGTGGATCGAGACCTGGGCGTGCACCGAATAAGAATCGAGATCACACTGGACGCCACTTAAGACTCCTGCAGCAGTGCTTCGGACCCGATCCAATTTACGACGCTCGTATAATTCAATTGCTTCATGCTCAATGTCTGAAACGGAGCGACCACTTAGCTCTAATGCAGTGACTCGAGCATGACAACCTACGAATTTTGACACTGCGACCGAGATGGTTTGGAATCTAGACCTTAGAGAGGTTAGAACACTCGTTGAGCTTCACACAGAGACTTGTCTTCATATGCACGGTAGTTTACTCCCCGTATGCTCATCGTCCGCAGGGACTGGTTGTTGCTTGTCGAGAGGGCGACCGTCGGCACGGACGTGCTGCTGCAGTTTGAGAGGACAAGCGCCTCCAAAAGTGCCTTTCACCCCGATGCTATTTTCACTGCCAAATATAGCAGCAGAGATAGCTCTGTGGCTGGGCTGCTATTTTTAATTTAGCATTTGGGATTGCCGGTGGCTCCATCTGTTGCTATTTGGCTGTCAAATTTGGCATTTAGCAAGCGTTTATCATGACCGGTGCGGACACTCTTAGATCACAATTTAGAATTGCCTTACATGGAGGACAAAAAACGCAAAAAAAAAAAAAAACTGGGTTTAAAAACACATGGCTTGTTAACGTCGGGTCGAAATCTCAAGTTATATTAGGGACCTATTGATGTTTGTATATCAAGATGTCCTTAAAGCCAAGGGTCGAAGATATGGAACAGGGAAATCGCCTGTTTGTATGGGAAACCTAGGAAAAGACGTAAAATATCATTTTTAGAGCAATTTGGACATCCTTAGAAGCGCTTATTAAGGGGTCATTACCTGTTATATTCAATAGTTTTCGTAAAAAGAACTCTGCCCAGCGGCAGATGAGACTGCCACTGAGGAGGTGAGCGAGGTACACGGCAGAGCGTGGGGGCTGAAGCACAGCGGCGTGTGGTCGGTGTACTCCGACGGCGCTACTGTACTTCGACAGCGGCGCGAGGTGCTTCGATAGCGGGCCAAGATTGCAGCACTCCGTCGGCGTCGCGAGGTTGCTGCACTCGGACAGAGAGCCAAGGTCGCTGCAATCAGACGGCCAGGGCCGATGCACTCTAACAGCGATGCAAGGTTGCTGTACTTCGACATCGCATTAGAATAGCTGTACTATGGACAAGGTCGCTGCACTGCGACAGCGAATACGATGACATGCATAAACAATGAGCGTGAGCCTTGAGGTCCACAGAACGGCGACCGAGACGCTTGGTCGCTGGAAGCGTGGACCGCGGTTTGTCGCACGGTGGCGACGCCTGCTGCCGGAGACGCTTGCGCCGAAGACGTCTGCGCCGAGAGGTCGAGATGATCGGCTGAGAATCATCCGAGGCTTCGCCATCGTCTTCAACGTCAACAGAGGCATCCCCAGATACCTTCGACTCATCGCCAGAGTCGTGACTATGACTGGGACTGTCCGCAGAGCTCTCAGAGCCTGAGCCACGGTGGCGCTTGTCGGAGGGGACAGTCCGAGCAACTCCCAGTCGATGTCGTCGGCGGTGATGCCTGTGATGGTGGAGGGGTCGTTGACTTAAAACGCGCGCTCCTATCCGCTCGCCTCGCAGCAGCAGACCCTGTCGGAAGCTGACCATCGCCAATCCTGTGCACGCGCGTCGATGCAGCAGACTCCTTTCGGGACGTCGCCACTCCTGATTCACCTGCCATAGCTTCGTGATATTGGCATGGGTTTATCGGCTCTTCAAAGCGGAGCGTAGCGATGTGTACGTCGGTCATAGGATCTACACCCTGCGTACGACGAACAATCTTCTGGCGGAGCTCAAGCGCCGCCTTCACATCCGCACTCAATGTTCTGCTCGTAGATACTCAAGCAGACGCACACAGCCCTGTGAACTTTCGTTTCAGGCTTGTTGCATCCCGTGGTGGCCCACACGCGCTAGGTGCATTGTAGTGTGCAGCGACGCGGTCCCAATCGGCCTTCTGGTCTGGCAAGAATTCGGCAACGGCCTCCAATAAGCGCTACAGCTCCGCTTCGTTGTAGTTAGTCGTCCCGAGCGGCTTTGTCATCTGCAGATACCAATGGGTTAATCAGCGGATGGATAGTCGGCACCTCTGAGCAGCTCAAACAGTTTACCTTTTCTTCGGAGTGCAACTTCGGGAATGGCATATGTGAGGTGCTTTCGTAGCCAGATTGAGCGATTTGTTCCATTTTTTATACGCAACTTCAATGTATCTTGTCAGGCGACAACTTAAATATGTCCATACACCCGTAGCGTGTTCATACTTGTATCAATAGTTATGTTGAACTTATCTTCACTATAAACTACGTGTAGGATTTGTTTTAGGAATGTACCAGCATGTTGTAGGGACAAGTACACCATTGATTAAAACCAACTTTGAGCAGTCAACAAACGTGGCTGTGCTCACGGCGTTACGGTGTGTTGTGCCCCCAGGATAAATCGCGCAACTTCACTGTTAGTTGGCAGCACTTTTCGCGAAAAATCTTCAAACCAGTGTAGCCAATAATGCCGACAATATCGCCTGGGGGAGGAAGTTCCAGCGAATCAGATAGTTGATGCTACGGCACAAACAAGTGGGAATTGTTGGATACGAACTTTCAGTACTCGTTGGCAGCCATGCTGAGTTCCGTTTAGTGGTATCTCGCATTGTTTATACGATTGCGACTTGAAGAATAGATGAAACAGATCAGTGTCAATGCAACCGATCATTGGACTTGCAGCGTCACCGCGATGGATCCGAACAGTTACTGACAGCGGAGGCATGCTCGGTACGCTGACGAGCATATCGGCAACGCTATCATGAATGACACGGAATATAGTACCAGGTGTACACATGATAGCTTCTAGTGTACCGAGACTTCCATTTGCCACCATTTTCTGTGGCCTGATGTTTTGAATAATTTGGATGGGCATACCGATGATCAAGTCTAGATACGGCGCCATGCGGCCGAACTTAGAATCTGGCAAGCTCATAACCATTCCAACCTCCGTAGGGTTTAAGCCCTTTAATTGCACCTTAAAAGCAGCCGCTACGCGCACTGGATATGACTCGTTTGGCAAGAGTTTAGCAGTAGTTGAAATAAAGACGTTGTTGATTGATAGTCTCGTTGAATTATCTGGAGTGACGAACGCTGTTCTTTTATCACTCAATATCCAATTTGTTAGAGCCGCATCCAGCTGCTTGATTACTCGCGAATTTATTAAGGCAACAAACGCAGGCGTCCATATACCAAGACGTGCGTTGCGGCATCCATCGCCCCACTCCAGGTCATTTTGGAACCGCACTGACTCGTCAAGCACAATGACGTCCTCAAACTCACGCCATAATTGGCAACCTGTGAAATCTGTAGCGGTACTCTTCGGTTTTAGTGAAGGGTCTCGATAAATTGGATCTGCTCCGACAGGGGGGAGCTGCAAGAAGTCTCCAACAAGCACTACATGAATACCTCCGAACGGCACATGTGGAAGGCGCTTCACAATACGCAAACGCAAATCGAGTTGCACCAGTTGTAGCTTTTTCATCATAGATATTTCGTCAATGATCAGCAAGTCGAGTTCTATAGCAGTTTCAGTGGACTTTTGTCCTTTAAGTTGCAATAAGAAGCGCTCAAGAGTTCTGCCTTGAATTAGGGTAGCCGCTTTTCCAGTTAATGCCGTTTTAACTAGACAACTTTGACGCCCCCAGCTGACACAAAGACTTTGAACAGCTTCAATAACTCGGCTTTTGCCAGTTCCACCCTCTCCTCCAATAAACATTCGAAGTTGATCAGCTCTTAGAGCGTCTTCGATATTAGCAACATTATAAAATGAACTCTCTGAGTTTCTCCATCTCGTTAGTAAAGCCATTCCAATCTTTTTTAAAGCGCAATGATGCTTTCTGTTTAGTGTGAACGCTCTAAACACAGTTGTAATGCTGGCAAATTGTTTCACGGTACTTGGTGTTGTAGAGTGCACCATCAAGTCTGGATGCCAAGCAGTGTTTTCGTCATTCAGTGTATTTTCCAGCTTTTCTACCACTTGAGTTTCTTGTACGCCAGGGCATCCGTGACTTGGCGATATAAGAACATTATCCGTACTAGCATCACCAACCCATTTTACCATACAGCGAATAGATACTGATTCTGGGCTTAGGCGCGCAATAGTTGCCTCTGTTGAAGCATGTTTTGCTACGCCTTGCAACATGTTAAACGATTGAAATGCAGCTAAAATAGGCGCAACTCTACTTTCAGGTGATGCAGCAGACGGACACAAGGACGGATGTATACTGCTGCTCTCGATAATGTTGCTGTTATCTTCATTGAAGTCCCACAAACCAATAACTTCATCGTACTCATCACAACTCACTACTGATGGTTCATTGTCCAGGAAATCTTTGGCATCGTATAAATCATCATCATCAGTGCAGTCATTGAATTCGATACTTGCATTCTGGCCATCGTTATCCTGTCCTAGGATTGAATTTTGAGCTTCTGCGTGTTGGTCTTTGGTATATCTGATAGCGCTATAATAATCATCCATATTGTTCATGATTGTTTTCACGAACTCACTCCGAGATGGTTCCCAATCAGTATACACACACAGCCACGCTTCATCTGACAAAGTAGTATCGCCAACGAGGTCTGTTACCGAACGGAACGGTCTAAATAGCACCAGTGATAATATAGCGTGCTTGTATTGAAACTGCATCGGCGATTCTTTGTCGACGAAGAACAAACGATAGCCCCGTATGACTGGGACTACCTCCTTAAATCTTCTCCCAAGACTGTGCGTTCGCCAAAGGGGGTGCATGGTTAAAAACCCAAGCTTCGCTTCGCTGACATGGGCATCCTTTTTTCTAAAGTAGTGCATTGAGAATTCGTAGAGATTTGAATCGTTCAACGCATTCGAGCGATAAAGATAATCATCCAAGTTTGACACAGGCTTAAATGTCGAAGCGCCTGACTTGTCGTGCGCTTTGACGAGGCTGCACGAGTACTGCTCGGAAGCGCACAACTGGCGAATAATATCACCCAAAGGTAGCGTGGTGCATGCCACACTAGAATAGCAACAGGAACCTCGGTAGAGGTAAAGAGCTGCCAGCGGTGCAGCGACCTCCTGTCTGCTCGTCGCGCTATAAACAGCAGAAGCTACACGTTTCCGAGCAATTGTAAGTTTTTCTTTAACCCCACACACGGGAGGTGTGCTTTCCAATTGTTCACGCTCTTGCCGACGTTTAAAGGCCCCCAAAGCGATCGCAACCACCGAGTCAAGCCTTTCCTGTTGTTTAGTTACATACTTGCAACAATAGTGGATTCGGTGAGTTGTTTCTTGCCCTCCAATAAGCAATTGTATGTCGTGGTTGCATTTAAAAGTGGCCATCATCACTTTGTTGAATCGGTTCGGATATTCGCAACTTTGCCCGAGCGCTGAAAAGTCCCGCCTGGGGGTCTTTTCTGGCACATTCAGGAGCCGGTAACGACGCAAGATGGGGAAAATGGGCGCCACATCGACAACACCGATACTCACTCAAATCCAAAGGAATTTGGTTGCTCACTATTGAATTGGCATATTTTCCAACCGATTCATAAAATAACTGCGCGTCATTACTAGATAGCATTTCCTCCACTGCGGCCGAATTAGATGGACCAGCCTGCAACCAAATCAAAAAGTGAATATGAAGTGTTCCACGTCCCTGTGTCTCCACCATTCCAAAGTAGGCCTGTGCTGCGCCAAATAGACCTCGGAAATGCAATGATTTCTTGGTTTTTGGGTCAATTCCTAGTACACACCGAATGAAGGCGTCAATTTGCCGCATGAACAGGCGCGCTGAAGCACAGTCATTACCTAGCCTTGCTTCGCGCAATTCAGCTTTACTAGGCATTCGGGCCTCCAATACGTCAAACAAGCTCTCGACCGAGCTAATGCCAGTATATTGCGCCATTGCAAACGAATTATCTGTGTTCGGAGTCAATGTCACGAACAGGGCTGGCTGCCCAAATCGTGCCTGGTATGCAAATGCCTTCTGGCGACATTGGGAGCGCTCTCCATTGCTCCCCCACACTGCACCAGACGCTACCTCAACAGCCTTTAGAAAACGAGCAGCAGTGTTATCAACTTGTTCCGATCGGGGAAGACATTCCTGCCGCCTTCGCTCATTAGCAATTAGTGCATTCCCGAGCTGTTCCACTCCAATACTTTCGAATCCATCGTATAAATGAGGGAAATGTTTACAACGCACTGGATTCTGAATGTACATATTCTGTAAAGCGAGTCGGTCAAATGCCACCAACGTGAACAATTAATCTTCGACAAACTGCCTACCACTCAGCGCTATATAATGCTTGATAGCCTCTTTCAAAGACACGGCGATTCTGCGCCTTTCTCCTGGGTGGCCACGCCCAAAAGGAACAGGTGAGGAAAGAGGCGTGCCAACAAATCTCCATTCATATCTGTAGAAAATATATTTGACCGTCGAACCATGAAGGACCTCTCCGTGGTTGATTTATCACCAATTTCGGCAATAAAGGGGTTCACGTGAACAGGCACATGCGCTGTGTCGTCCGTCAATCCTATTCGTCGCTCGAGAACAACGCGTTCATCGTCTTGAGCTACTTGCCATGAGTCAGATTGGCCACGGACAGATTCTAGTTCTGCCGATATAGTTTCATCAAAGACTCTGGATCCATCCTGCACATGTTCAATAAAATGATTGTCAATCACTTCATCGGACATATTCAGAATGTCTTCGCTCGGAACAACGCGCTCATACAAGTGGTTCCACATCTTGTAAAAGTTGAACACATTTTTCACATTTTCATTTCGAACCCGATGCATCTTTTTCACTTTTTAATCTGGTCTTCAGTGAAGTCTCCCACCATCACAACACGATACGATGATACAGCATCGATGGACCGAGGCAAGAATGCAATGGGAGCCCCCGGTGTACAATCAAATGCAAGGCAATGCGATCGGATGCAACGGTGGCGCCCCCACGCATCACTCGCGTGACGACTGCCACACTCGTGAGCTGCGTCATAAAGCGCTCAGGAATGGTATGTCCTTTCAGACGCTTCGGCAATCGTCCGATGCAGAAACCATTGGCGATAGCAAATTTCGGGAGTTTTCGGGCACTAATTCTATCCATACACTCCGTGCGAACACTAATCCAAGCACTAGAAAATCCATCTTGATCGACATAGCAATGAACACCTCGAGGAGAGACCAGTACATCTTCCAACCCGTCTATGTGTGGCGGAGCGCGATATTGTTTTGCGAGTCGATGCGGGATTGTTTTGTCGAGAACACCTAAAACGCTCCGTAACATGATCATGAATCTCCAATTTCCCCCCCTCTTTCCGTACTATATCACGTGCAAGTACCAATCGATCACATATGCTGCACGCGCTTCATCTAGTCCCTCAGCACCCAACTCGCTTTGAAGATTGCGCATGCAAAAAGCTTGATCGTCACTGCTGACAGGTTCCAGAAAAAAATCACGATCATGTTTCATCTTCTTATGGGCTCTGAAATGCTTCTTTTTTTCGTTCGACTTCTCGCGTCAATAGGCAACATCAAGGTAGTGCAGTATGTCGCCATCATCATCGTCAGATGAAGCCCCTCGGTCAATTCGCTTCGTCGTAATTGTCACATCCTCCTCCTCCAGCACTTTCAGCCACCGCGAAGCGATTAGGCGCGCCTTGAAATTCTCCACAAACCAAGAGGTAATGTCCCAGGCAGTACACCGCGTCAGTATATATCTGCGTCGCGGTTCCAACCTCACGACAGCCACTAGCATGATTAAGATCAGTAGAAACACAGCCACAGTAACGACAAGCACTTCAGTCCGAATATCATTCAGAGGCAAATCAAGCGACAGCAGCCTCGTACATGCCGGATAGGTGTCCTGGTTCGACCCAAAATCACCGTACCCGTCCGTGGTGTCGCACGAGCCCTTGAAACAGCAACCCGCAAACGAGCAATTAGTTCACCAGCACACAGAAGATTGCATCGTAGGAAGCTTATACGAAGCGTACAAACCGCGGTGGTGCTGGCTGCTCAGCACAATCGCAAATGAGGCTGTTCAGGGCTGCCAAACAGTCCGTCGGCGCCTCTCACTTTCCTCCAAAAGTGTCCTTGTTCAATCCATCGAGGTTGAAGCAGTAACCTCAAGACGCAACTGCTCGTAGAACACGTAGGGCATGTAGAGCGAAGCAGTAGTTAGCTTTGCACCCGCGTACACCCATTGCACGAGGCACAGTGTGCCACATGAGGCCGTCCTCGGCGTGCGTCCATCCCCCAGCAGCGTACTGCCACTTACATTTTGTATGGAGCTTTTTCAGGAAAGTGTCCGAAGGGCCGACGAAAGATGTAGCGAAGTAGGAGCGCACAACGTAGAACTGGTAGGGCGTAGGAGTCTACACCCAGCGGCCGAGTAGGGCTAGGTAGTGCGACGGAGCAGGCCGTGTAGGGCGCGCAAGTTGGCTTGGTTTTTGTATCGAGGAAAACTGATTTGGTCTTTTGTATTGGGATGCCGTCAATACCGGTGAAAACCCGGGGGGGGGTCCAAATCCTACGTTCTGGTGGGCCTATTTTGTGGTATCCTGGCATTCCTTCGTGGCCTCGTAGACGCTTGTGGATGGACATATGCGCTTTGAATGGAAATGGACCGGCAGCTACAGAAGTCCTACCATCAACTGTGTTACACAGCCTGTGTTTCGTTTGTGGGACTAGCCACGAATATCCAGTTCAGCTGTGGACCACTGCACTAATAGAGAGTTTAGTGTTGTACATTACATCACGTTTTCCATTATCTCCAATTGGGTTCCCGATAATGATAATGTATTTGAATGTTAGACGTTTAGCAAATTTCCACTAAAACTTTGCATTAAGTCCAGCAACGCGTTGAAGACTGACCATCACTCTCGTTGAAGTGATTTTGTTTGAGAGGTCAAGGCATGTTTGTAGCATAGCATGAATGCGGCTCATATAGTTGCACCGATGGAAGAAGATGAAGACCTCCATCCCCAGCTAATCCACGCCGAGACGGAGAAGAAGGTTGAGAAGTAGAGAATACCGGCGGTCACGTCCAGCTTGCAGTCGACGCCAGAGGCAATCTGCTGGTATCGTTCCGCTTTAGCAGGGTAATCGACAGCAAGTTCATGAGATCCACGGCTTCCTGCAATTATTCATACAGCTTATGGCGTTAATGTTCCCAGTCTGGAGGCGTTCTGCATCGTATTAAGGCGAATGTCGTACCCTTGCCTACGGAAAGACATGATTGGTTTGTTTGAATTGCGAATGTAGACGTAGCTTGAGAGTCGATATGAGGAGTAGGAAGGAAATCCGAAAGTGAGTTCCATTGAGTTAGACGTCCTAGTCCTGCTTGCTCTCTCCTACACATGTAGTCCTCCTAGTATCTTCCTGTTTTCACTTGATTACAGTATGCAACGGACACGGCCATATGCAGCGGACACGGTCACATGCAACGGACACGGTCCGCGTATACAATTGTATACATAATTGTATACTGCAACGGACACGGTAGGTCTCGTCAATGCACATGCAAATCACCAGCTGATGTGCATGTTGAAGCCATCCGTCCAATCACCGCCCGTGATACCAAAAGAACTGCCAATTAGATCACACCGTTCGTGTCTACCCAATAGCTGCCCCCACAGGCCACACGCCCAGCACGCGCAGGACGTATGCCTAGCGGTAGGGACCCAGCCGAGTAGACGACGAAGTGGTTTGGACGCTCTGCTGGCGTAATTTGCTAAGCGTTGTTGGTTACGATCGTCATGCTGGTTCGTAATCTTACGGCAAGATCAAAGGTAAGATAAAATTTGACGAGGAGATGATCGATCAATGCAAGGTTGCCGCCGCGTTCACGAGAAGTCAGGTACTCTTGACAGCTACATTGGCTTTATTGACAGGACCGTTAGGGCGGTTTGGCGTCCTACCTACTGTCAACGCCAAGCCTACAACGGCCACAAGAGGAAGCGCGCGCTTAAATACCAGAGTGTCGTGGTGGCAAATGGTCTTATCGTTTCGATGACTGCGCACTAGAGGGGAGACGTCATTACATTGCATTACTGCACGAAAGTGGGCTCGGTAGCAAGCTAAATAGCGCGTTTCCAAAACTACTTCAAGGGAGGCGATGCGGATGCGCGGCAACGCCAAACCCCTCCGAATACGATAGGTTTAAGCGATCGTCATAACACGGATATGTGCTCTGCTCTGAGATCTATAATGCAAGGAATTTGTTTGCATTAAATGTGGCTGCTTATAATGGATTTCTTGTCTTGCATTACATCAACGACACTGTAGGGTTGGGGGATTCGCCTTTTTAGGCATTTTATAATGAAAAGCGTGATGTAATGTACAAAACTAAACCTCTCTAATGATTCATTAATGAACCTTTGGTGCGTCTCTGAATTTGCACTGTCTTGATGTAGCCTCCACACGCACGCACGCCTCCAGATACTACTGTTTCACTCTCAATAGAAGTTACCTTTGCTACAAGCGGCTAATGCTAAAGATCTGACCAGCTCAAGTACTGGTATAGTAAATGCAATCAGAAGAGTTCATCAACGAGCAATGAGTGGTTGTCGCCGATACAGCTGGGCAGCGTGGCCATGCTCGCACGGTTTATCTTTCCTTGTGGTATGCACCCAGCCTAGGCGCCCAGATTACGGCACAGGTTCAGGACACTAATGCCAAGACGATAGTACAACAGCATCCAGTACATGTACTGATGCTGGTGTCTGCGCCCAAGGTTACAGCACTTGGTTGTGGTATATTGACTCGTTTAAAACTCTGGCCTAGTTCAAATCGCCTGACGTAGCAGGGAAAATACATGGTAGGTTAGCTCCAGAATGGATCAAATACGGAACAGATCAGATCCCTGAACAGGCATCTGTTTCCGAATGATCTGATCTGAGATCTGAAAATGCGTGGTACGAATGATGTATTGACGTGCTTCACGCTGACGTTGGCCGGCGTAAATGAGCTCAGTCTGAAATATGGACGAGCAAGCGGAGGCAAACAGCGTATCCGGTGCCCAAGACGTGCGCCTGCAGGCCGATGGTGCTGTCGTTGCGCAGAACTCTGGCCGCCAAGAGCGGACGACATGCTTCTATCGTGGCTACAAACACACCCGTGCGTGGACATCCTCAAAGAAGGTCGTGTACCGCTGCTCCCAGTTTCGTCAAGGCTGTCGCGGAACCATGGAGTACGTTGTCGCCACGATGGGCTACTCAAGTGTGCGCCCCCACACGTGTCAGAACGTTTTGGTTGCAAGCTCCATCGTCGATGTCACGGACGAGATGGAAGCTCGTGCTGACGCTCTTGCGATTGAGTGCGTTGCTCTGCCTGCACGGCAAATTTGGGAAGAATTGAGGGGCTCGATCTACAGTGCTGATAATGCAAACGTCGTTCGCGGGCTTTCTGAGGAACAAGTCCTCCGGTGTGTGCACTGCGCTGGAAACCTACACTTTAGTGGCGACGTACACGGTGCTGTAGAAATTCCACCGCTTTCTTTGGCACTAAACGAAGCAGCGTCTCTTTTTCAGTTCCACTACGTTACAATCAACCGCCAAAATTTGAACAAGCCTACGAGGCTGTTGGGCTGGGCACACCCATCGCTAGACTTCGAGACCGCATTAACGGACGCCGTACAAACCCAATTTCCGAACGCAATCGTGTTGGGCTGCCTGTTTCACCTGAAACAGCATCGCGGACGACTCGGACGACGATTCACTCGAGGTTGAGGAGCAGACTTCTGACGACAGCTCGGATGAGCAGACCGTCTTGACTGCCGTACTGTAGTGCTAACTTGTTCGGTGGTTTACTAGGAGCCTAGCGATAGCTTACTATTTGCATACATCGATCGTAGAAAAAAATGACAGCAAAACCTGTTCACTAATCTGATCACCGTTCCTGTTCCTAGAGCTGATCCGTTCCGTATACGATCCAAAAAAAACTACCACATGGAACTGGTGCAATAGGTTACATGCACAGCGTAGCTGCTTGCATGTTCCAACAACACCGACAGATCTTGGTCCACCCTTTACAAGCCTGTCTGAACAGTGATAGCCCAGCGCCATGAAGCGCTTTGCCATTCCCAAGGAAGAGTGCGTCATTGCCATGACGCGTGGGGTCCTCGACGTGCTGACGGTTATCGAACCCGCTCATATTGAGCAGAGAATTAAGTGCGTCAAACGAGAAATTCGACAGCGCTGTGCGGAAGCTAAAATTCCCTACTCGAAGCCTAAGTGGCGCGGCATTTGGGGTTATTTTACCCGTACGTGGCTAGAGCAGTATGAAGTTGGCGTGTGGAATGTGTTTGGGTTGGACAATCAGCTCATTGCCCGGACTAACAACCCACTTGAGCGGTTCAACAGAGAGCTCAATGGCCGTTTCCCGACACCTCGTCCCTCAATGACAACGTTTGTTAGCGTCATAAAGGTTCTCTCTGCTGAATACGTTCGACGCCTTGCTGATGTCCCACGTGGACGTACACGCCGAGCCCCGAGAGAGACCATCCAGCTTCCTGTTCCTGTTGAGATCCCAGCCAATCCCCCCCCTCACACACACACACATCTTTCCCGTGGTCAAGTACAAATCTACGAATCAGATTGCGAGCTGGAGAACTTTGGAATCACTTCCGAATCCGTAGCGCTCAGAAAAAAGTCCTCTAGCTCGCAATCTATGTGTGCTCCCATGGTCTTCATATTCCCATCTAATTGTTAATCTGGTAGCACTTGTTGGTCCCAACCCCGCTGGGTTGTGGGCTGGTATTCAACGTGACGGTTGTGTTGTGCGTGTGTGAGGACACGCCAGGGAGACAAGACATGAAGCTGACGGCTAACGAGGAAAGGTGGGCCGGTTATAACTTCCGGGCTTCGGAGTCGTCCGTCCGCGCGAGAGCGTGAGAGGCGATAGGACCCGATTCCTGTTGAGGTGCCGCACTAACTACACGGAGCCGGGCAGTGGATTGTGGTTCCCATGCGTGGAAATGGCGGACGTGTCTTGGAGACACCGGATGTCCGTGGACGATTGAATCGTCGGTTTTGGTCGGCTTGCGAGCGACCGGGAACGCAGTGCTTGGAGCACGTGCAATTGCGTGCTGCGGCAAGTGGCAGAGTGGATTCTCTGTGGAGATGGTTTGGAACCTGGGATGTAGTGCAATACAGAGGAGTGACACGGATGGAAGTCAATAGGTCAAGTACGACGGTGACCAAGAGCGAAACTGTCAATGCTGAAGACCAGGAACGACTCAAGATGAAGTCAAGGATGCACGAGTCGAAGACACGCGCAGAGGAAGCTTTCTTTGGGGGTGAGTGTATCAGATTTGCCGTAGAACTAGGATAGATCATATAAGGCAGAAGGGATGTAGGCTCAACGAGGAGTGGAGAGATCCCGCACCTGTCATCAGTGTTTACTGTGCCCCAAAAAAGTGTAGCGGCACCCAAATTACGTGTAGGGCCACAAACAGGTGACACCACCGAAAATAAAAAGGAAACCACTAACAAAAATAGTGCAGCCACCATAGCATTAGCTAGGATGAGTACATGATCGTATTTTGAGCTGCCAAACACTTGACCTAGCAGTTTGCAATTTGCAATGGAGAGCAGTGAAAACGCCAACTACAGCTACTCGGGGGAGCTCGGATTCCGACAGCGCAGATGAGGTTGAAACACGAAGCAGACCAAGATGGACGAAGATCTGGTCATCAACGGCGGCATCGGAGGCTTTTGGTCCGTACCGAAAGTTACTCCCAGCACACAGCATAACTAAGAGTGACCCGGCTAACTGCACAATCGATCATCTATTCAACAAGGATTATGCTCTTGCTGCTTCTGTGCACACCATGAGAGTTCAGCGTACGAAATGCCGTTCGCGTCGCTGTCATCCTTGCCGGTCTGAAGAGGATGACTCAGACAACGGTGATACTAATGCATGCGTATGCAGATACAAATTCGAAATTTGCTTATCATCCGGAACGTGTGAGGTGTTTCAACACGGAACACATTTGGTGGATACCGATGGGTCATCCAGCCCCACGGAGCGAAAATTGACCCCTGAAATGAAGGCATTTATCGTGGAGCGGCAAAGTTCTGGCGTGAAGACGACTGCGACACGACTGTTTGCCGCCATCTGTAGTATGGTGCACAAAGAGGAATTGGCAGGCCCCCCTCCTAGAGACCAACAAGTCGTGGATTTCGTGAAAAATTGGAGGCGCAAAAATCCTAAGAACGCTATGGCCCCAATGATCGAGATTTGTGACGGGAATCTCTACGAGCAGCAAGATTTGACAACACTAGGAGACCTTGACATGATGGTTTTGTGTGACACGCAACCGGATGCATGCCCAGGCAGCACCGGCATTGTTTCGCGTTCAGGCGATGGCTCGGAAGCGTATCCATTTCGCGTTGGTACTACATGTATTCGTCAAATCCGCGAGTACGTGGCTGTACAGAGTCGTAGCGACAGCACGACGATTTTACACTTGGATAGCACACACAGCATGGTTATCCACGGCTACTTGGTGTTTGCGTTTGGATACTCTGACCAAAGCTGCCACTTTTCCCTCTTGCATACTTCTGTACTTCGCAAAAGCGCAAGCTAGATATTGGATGGTGTATTCGCTACATTAAAAGGGTATGTGCTGAGACTTGTGGAATTCCATTTGCACCTCAATACGTTATGATGGACGCGGACAAGGCGCAATTCAATGCGTGTGTGACTGAGCTCCCTCATTCTACAGTCCTAATGTGCTGGTTTCATGTAACCAAGAACGTGTGGAAACACGCCGCAAGCAATCGAGTTGGGTACAAAGACACAAGCAGTGTCTTTGAAGGTTTGTACGATATGCACTATGCTCCCCAACAAAATGTCGAATCGATCAAAGAACGTGTGCTAGCAAAATGGAGAGGGTTTACCCTTGGAACAGGTGTGCGCAAACTTGCAGGCCACGCGATTAAGCAATGGATCGAAACACCGCGCTTCGCTAAATGGTAGGCTTTTCACACTCCAAGAGGGTATGCTGCGACCAACAACCCTCTCGAACAATATCAGCGCAGGTTGAAGCTGGAGTGCCCAGATGGTCAACAGACTCCTGGTGAATTGATCAAGAGTCTGGATAGTGCACGCCTCGCATTTTTGAACCGGGACGTGCGTTTTTGCAATTTTCCCACTGTCTCGGAAAGGCTAATGCTGTTGTATCGCCTACTGTTCCGTCGGGGATGCATTTATGTTGAGCTCTTGCCCCCCCCCCCCCCTGGATCTGTTCAAGCTGATTTATATCGAGTTGAGATGCGCCCTCTACAGCTCACTGCCACGGAGAAGAAGTCTATTAAGCAATCGATCAAGTCTGCCAACGCTAGATGCAAGCAAATCGAAAGTATGCCGAGAGGGGGATGGGTTGTTGATACCCGCAACAACGCTTGCCCCTGTTTATACTTCGGTAAAAACGGTACTTGCTGTCACCTTGTTGCGGCGTGTATCCAAGCCGGCGTTCATATGCCAGGTGTATGCAACTACGGCAGACAATTTGTGCACCCTCGTGAACGCGTCTTTCGCAATAGAGAAGAAACAAAAGACGCGCTCGAAGGTGAAGAGGAACAGTTAGATGCTACCGTTGACGAACGCAGTGCCTCGCCGCGTGAGTTGGAAGACGCTGATGCTCCCGAGACACATCAACCTTCGCTGCTGCAACACGCCGTGTAGGAAGAAGGCACTGACATCGACAGTGCTGAAGATGCTGTTTCGGATGTGCTGGATTTGCAAGTATCACTGTCCCATGAACGCGGGGTAAGCGCTGTGACTGAAAGCGCAAACAACGAGCAAAGACAGGGTGGTGGCTCAATTATACCCGCACCTGAACAACCCCACAACGTCCACAGCAACACTGATGATGCGCGGGCCCCGCGGGCCCAAGTCTATTCTGATATTTGTGTGCGTGATGCGGTGGGGGATACTGCAAACGCACCAAGTGCACTTGACCACTCAAGCTCCGCTGCTTACCGGACCGACAGTTTTCAACCTGGAATACGTCGATCGAATCGCACACACAAGCCGACAAAACGCGCCCGTGAATCTCGCCTGCAAAATGGAAAGCGTTCGCGGATGTAAGGTAGGTCTTTAACATTGCCAATATATGGTTGGCAGCTAACTCCACAATATATAATATTGCATATCAGTGTGTCATCATTTTCAATGCGTGGTTATGTAGATTCGGATGGGAGTCTCAATTTGCTACGGCGCGCACCATATCAGCTCAAATGTCCGACTAGCGGGAGCGTACACCAGCACCAACACCGACACACAGATTCTTGCCCTAAATGCGCCAATGCTGTCGCAGAATTGTCATATCCTTATATCCTGCCGCCTTCGTGCGTTGCAGCCTCTCATGATGCTCATCCCTGCAGAGGCGTTAATTCGGCGGAGGAGATCAGGCAAGACGCATTGCCCTTTTGCAGGCCACGCACGACGGCAAACTCTTCGACGTTTGTGGCATCTTTTTGCGTTGCCTGCGCAGGACAGCGCGCGTACCCGTGATATGGGTGGCGATGACTGGGGCATCAGTGGCGATTCCTTTTCTGCGTGTGGACACTCCATTGGCGTATTTTACGTGTAGAGGCCTATTGCTTTGGCGATCTTTCCATAAACGCACGTGTCACAAATTAATTCAACGGTGCTGAAACACCCCGCTCCTCAACGAGTGGCAACGTGTCACTCGGTGGGGAGCTGAACCCTGCTGGGGGAACTTTGGAATCACTTCCGAATCCGTAGCGTTCAGCGCAAAGTCCTCCAGCTCGCAACCTATGTGTGCTCCCATGGTCTTCAAATTCCCATCTGATCTGTTAAATTAATCCCCGGAAATATTACGATAAGCGTGAGTTGACGCCAAGGCTGGGGTATTGCGAAGTAGTCATGGGCTAATAGTAGGAGACGTGGTTGGTTGATGCGATTCAGAGCGCTGTCTACGCAGCGAATGCGCTGGGTCGGGACGAGATATTCGCGAGTTTAATCAAAATCATTGCTCGTAGCCCTTCCACTTCAAGTCACATTTCGTTGCTCTTCCCACGCCATATAGTAATAATACCGTATTATTACTGGTTGGTTATTTAATAAAATTATATGTCGTCTGCGACTTACACTGGGAATACATTCTTTGCTATTAGGTTTTTGTTGTTAAAATAAAACGAGGCGATAACGAATGCAACTACGCTTGGTATTCCCAGTATAACCTTCAACTCGACGCAAAGCGACCTCATTTTGGAATGTTGACTTAGTGTTGACCCACGTTTGTTAATCCCGTTGTGGGCTGTCCATACCGCTTTGGTATTCCCAGTATAACAGCTGGTCTGTTGCCTATCCGCTATTTTAATACTTTGAAGTATTAATATAATAGTACATGTAACTTACTGCACACGTATTAATACCACTATGCAGTATGGAATCCGAAATCCGGCGGACAGCGAAAAGCAAATCTTACCATCCCTCCTTGATGCTTATAAAAATTGAATAAGGG